>JBBPLL010000520.1:0-20678 GCA_038089755.1 Leccinellum rugosiceps | reverse complement strand
ATCGTAGGAGTGATAACATTGTCAGAAGACGATAGCGAGATAGCGTACGGCGTCGCGTCGGCGAAGGAGGTCGCGACTCGCGATTGCCTTATCGGGCTTCATCGGAATTTGAACAATTTGCTGATGTGAAACATACGTACGAGCCGAATCATTCACTTCTCGTTTTGGACACGAGATCATGGGACACCCCGTGATCACGTAATTTTCCGCCAGGACTTCCGCGGTCGGTGCCATCGTTGAGCTTGTTTCCAGCAAGTTGTACGCCAAAGATAGTTTCGGAGGATGTCGGCGGACCAGGGACCATGCTTCGCGAGAAGAGGAATAGAAAGATGTAGCAGAAAATATGACGTTAGATCCTTACTTTCCCCGCATGTTATGTACACAATTCACTCAAGGTATCTGGGATCCGCCTGAGGTGAGGACGACCTACGACAAGATCCGAACATGACGTTATATACTTACGACCCCACAAGGACATCTGACACTCCTCGCTCGGAGTCACTTTACTGGCATGAGATGCAAGGCATCAGTATTTCCACGTTGGATCCATCTCCTGCATTCCAGTATAAGTCCCGCAAGGTGACTACAATAATGTCTGCAGTGGTCCGAGAGCGTAAGTAATTCCACCTATCATATGCTCTACAAAAAAAGTTCCACATCAAGCATGTCATATCGAACCGCCGACGGATGCCATCGTCTGTCAAGACGAGGTCTCAGCCAAATAATCAACAGACTACGAGTAGTCTAAGAGATGCTCACAAAGGGAGAGGCGGTTGGGCCGTCGAGAATGAACAATTCTTCGGGCGTGAAAGGGAGTCGAGGAATGACCCATGCCCGAAGCGGGACAAGCATGAGAATGATGACCGGAAATCCGATCGCGGCTGAACACGAAACCATGGAAACGTCAATAAACCCTTTGAATAATCAGGTTGGCACTGTACCTATCGTCTGTGTGATGGCAAAAGTCGCACCGAAACCAACGAGTTGGATGGCAACGAACAAAGCCAAGCGTGACTTTCGGAGTTTTCGGAGGGGCTCGTCAGAAGGCGTGAGCGATTTATCTCTGATGAAGTGGAGCAGTTTGAGGGTGATGCCGTTCCCTTGGAGGGCGTCTGCGCCCATGTACCAGCTAAGACACATCGCAGTGCCCCCGCATTCAGCCACTAGTGTGCATGAAGAATGATAGAAGCCTCACAAGAGTCCTGCGAGTACCCCTCTGGGGATGAGACGCAGGAGATGCAAGAACGGCCCGCTGAGGAGGACGAGACAGAGTGCACCTTGGGCGAGGTTCGAAACTCGTTGCTCGACCACGGCAACGGGGACTTCTTTGGAAGCTCTATCAGTTTTCTCTTCTGGACGCCCGAACGTGACTGAGCTGCCTCCTCTAGGTGTCTGCACTTGCCCTTCCTCGTCAGATATCTTCGGGGGGTAACCCATGACAGTGAGAGATGTCGTATGGATGGGTGCTTGAGGGATCAACCCGTTCGGAGCAGGAACACCGATCAGTCCTGCGACGAATGTCGTAATACCTAACAGGAAAAAGTCATAATGAAAGCCCGGAGGCTTGCGCAGGGGAAATTTTGAACCCTGCGCTATCAGGGACTAAAATAAAGATCAGTCCTCTTCTCTGGGCAAAGCGAGAAGTCGGGTGCACATACAGATACGTTGTGATCAAAGAAGAACAAGATCCACAATACGATACCGAACGGGAGAGCGATGCCCACCCATTTACCATCGAGCTCCCAGAACTTGACGAGCCATGCTCTTCCGTTCGCGGCCTGGAAAGCGCCAGAAACGGGAAGAGTAGTTGTGTTTGCGGTGCCAAAATGTCCCCAGTACGCCATACCAGAAGTAGAGATGAGAGATATCGGCATGCCATAGTCGGCAAAGAAAAGACGGGCGATGCGATGGAAATAGGCTGTCTCTGAGAGGGCTTTGAAAAGGAAGGAGGTGACGAGCATGAGAAACGCCAGAATTATGGCGACGAACGCGCCATCGTTGGATTCACTGAACTGGCGGGTGATAATCTGTACGCCATATTGAAGGTAGACCCACGAAACATAAAATCCGAACGTGTCGCAGGAAAAGAGGGTAACATATCTCAAAAAGTTACACCCTAGTAGGTGTTCTGGATGAGATAATCGATACTGGATTAGACTGGGACCACTGCACTCACAATTGAGCGCAGCAGTGATCCAATGGATGATGGCCGCCCAGAGGTATACCCAGCCGACAAATGAGAGGTAATTGGGTGGGTTGGGTTGTTTTATTATTATGTCATAGATGGTCTTGTTAAAGACGGTGATAGGGCCTGGAGGTTATTTTTGTGAAGGTCGTCGGGAATAAATAGCGCTCATGTCAAGCAAAAGTGGCATACCCGTTACCCCAGCAATTGTCAGGGGTTGCGCCCCGAAAACGGAAAATACGAACGCCGCCATGAATGAGGATATGAGCACCTCTGCGACACCATATTGTTGAGTAGTCTCTATCAGATCTAGAGAAAAGGCAATTCCAGGCAGGACGCTACATGTACATAACGAGTGAGGTATCTGGCCAAGGGATGGCATGAGGATGAGAAGCATACTTTGCAAAGAATATCAGAGTGGTCGCTGGAACGACTCGATAATTCCAGGCATCGGTCCAGTCACTCAGGTACCATGGTGCACGGGCACGGATGTCTTGAAAAATTCCGGTACAAATCTTGGGAATAAATGGGTATTGCTTGCGAGGGGCCGTTTTCATTGTCGCAGATGTACGAGCGGACTGAGGGACCCCAGAAGGGTCTCTTTCTGAAAAATATGGGGGGCCCGTAGGAGTTGATTGTGCGGTAGTCGCTTCCGGTTTTGACATGGTGCTGTTCTCTAAGCGTCGAACAAATCGGCACGAGAAAACTTATACTTACAAGACGGATGGGTTGTTCCAGAATTCTCACCGAGGATCATCCAACTCATAGCAATGTAATTGAGTCCCCAGCCGATGCCAAGAGTCCAGTGGCTTGCCAATTAGATAATGAAACGCGCGTAGCAAAAGTTTCGAAACAGACCGGAACTTCCAGTGGGATACTTCTCTCAACTGCGCGGGCTCGGGGCATTCGTCGAACCGGGGAAACGAAGGGCCCTTCACCCAGCCTACCCGGATCTCTCTACCTTTCTTCATAAATCTGCCCATTGAGATCTCGCGCTTGGTACGCATCCTTTTGGCTCCACGTTTGTGATGAAGCCAATCCAATTGTCAGCGCCGCTGCTTATGTCGACTCGGTACCGAGTGCCTGCCCACGAGGTTTCTAGTACTTGGGGCCCCGTTGCTCACTGGCAGTCGCACTAGTGTGTCATCTTCTCTTCTTTGATCCTATTGCGGACCAATACCTGATAATCAAGGCCGACACTCCTGCCATGCACAGCTCGCCCAGATTCCAACGCCATCACACCTTGAAGTAGAAGCTCCGCCTTTCAACAAGTTCGACTTTCCAGGGCGGAATGCCCGTGCTCCACGCCTACGCGGCTTGGGTCATTGTCGGGTAGCCAGGTTGCATGTCAAATTTCTTGAGCTCTGACATTTGGCAGGAAATGTCCAGACGTCAACAGGTCACAATTTTTTCTGCCACAATGAATTATACCACTGGTATTATGTATTGGATGTGTCTCGGACGAGTGACACGGGGAATGGGGTTGAGTAGTTGGGTTTAACGTTATCGCTATGGCGACATGAGGCGGAACGAACAAGAGTTATTTGATCCGCCGCCATCTCCCTTGATCAGACATCCGTCAGAACAAATAAATATAACCCCCAATTAGCATTGTTAGTTTTTCGCTTCCACATCACATCCAATTTTTGGGGTCTGCACGAATTTTGCGCCTGTTCAAGTCCTCGCGATTCCAGCGCGTCCACGTCGTGAGTTTTAAATCGGTTTTGTCATCTTTGCGTCGTGTTTTTGATCTTGTTCTCTATTGGCCAGTTGGGACTGGCTTCCCCCCGCAGTATCTGCACTTCTTTCTACGCTTGGTCGACCAGCGAATGGCTCTTTTCTGACTCTTTATCTCTGACTGTTTCATTTCGATCATATTTTCTAAAACGCGTTTCTTCGTATTGGTAACTTTCATAACCTCAGCACCGCAACCACTCGCACCCACACCACTCTTTTTCCGCTGCTTTATTTCCTCTTCATGACTTCCGAGTCACTGCAAATTCGACGTCGCCCTACGAGGGCTAAACTGGTAGACTCACAGCGTGACTCTAATGTCGTTCGAGCCTCTGTGCTCGAGACCGCTCTCGAACTGGGCCTCGCCCAGAATTCAACCGTCGCACACTGGATTTTCAATAACCCGCTCTCGGAAGAATCAGAGGATCTTCATCTCGACCCTGTTGAACGAGGCAAACCCGAAACAAAACTAGATCTCGTTTCAGATGTCGCGGAGGTTAGTACTGCGTCCTTTTCCCCTCATTCCAACCCCCATACCGTCCAACCTCGGACCCGCTGATGCAATTTTTTTCTCTCGTCAGGCAACGACGCCCCCTTTCACGTCAGGTTCCAACTCGACTTCGGATGAATCTTCTTCCCTTAATTCCCCGGGCAACCTCGCCCCTAGTGCGGCCATCACCATCCCCCAGGCGCTCGTGCGCAAGCCGAGTATTATGGAGTCGCCTCATGTCCACTTTGGGGATTTTCCCGTGGAACAACTACAGTTGTTCTCCCCTTTCGCTGCATCCCTTCACGACGGTCATTCCGTAGAGACCAGGGGCAGTCCTTTGGGAAAACTCTCTGGAGGCCCCGAACGCTCGCGTAGTCAGGACGATAGCTTACGTGCTAACCCCAAGCACGAGAGCCCTAGCCCAGTACCCACCGAATCCGGCTACACCAGCGATGGCCTATATCTCTCAAAAGGGAAAACAAACAAGGGGAAGGATAAATCTGAGAGAGGAAAGGGCTCCAAGAGCTCGAAACCCCAAGCCCTTGATATCAGTAAAACCGGCGAGAGGGACGGGGATTATCTATCAGATGGCGGGTACCTTTCTGCATCATCCAACAAGTCTCAGGGAAAGTCTCCTGGCAGAGTCAAGTCTCGCGCCATAGCTTTCTTCCGGCGGCGGCCAAAGAAGTCTGTACGTGGAAGTGACGAAGAGGATGAGGACAGTATACCTCCTGTACCTGCGATCCCTGTCTTTCCAACACCCTCAAGTCCGAGACTACTTGAACGTCGGGCAAGACCGTCATCGCCGACGCGATCCGGATTTTCTCCTTTGTCGTTAAATTTAGCGAATCCGCCTGCATCTCCATCGAGGGGAGGAGTCAGCAAGAGTCCACCTCGTGCTCATGCAAGAGTTACATCTCCTCAGAGACCGGATCACCTCTCTGCCTCTCAGCGATCTAGTTCCCCTGTGGTCGTGTCAGTATACGCTCCCACTGTGTCAACTTCTTCGACTACTGCTGTGGCAATTCCTCTTCCACCTTCCGCGCCAGGTACTCCCCTGACAACTTCTTTTCCTTCCATCTCGCCCCCGTCGGCGCAACCCACGGCAGTGCCGGCAACTGCATCCCCGAAATCAATTTCAACTCAGTCGTCTAGGCAACACCTTAACATTCCCCCGCCAGTCCCTCCGCCTACTGTCCCTCTTCCTCAGCCACCACCATCACCATTAGCGTCATCCAATGAGCTGTTGCTTCCTGTGCCCGCAACACCGACGACACTATCCAGAAGAGGTTCACCTGCACGTCCAATCCCTGTTGTGCCAACTACCTCAGGGTCGACACCGCCACTAAATCCAGGCAAAGTTGCGTCTCCCTTCAGACCTTTGCTCTCCCCTAGGACAGTATCGTATAGTCGTAACGGCGAACCATCAAACCGCCATCCTCAATCCGATCAACTCAATGGCAAGGATCTTAAACGACCGGTCACACCTAACTCGACTGGCTGTGGAAGCACGCCTGCATTTTTGCAGCGGAGGATCCAGAATGCTCCACCTCCGTCCCCACGGCACCCTCCTCCTGATGCACCTTTACCTCCGTCGCCAGGTCCGACCGCGACTACACGCTCGTATACCCCGATCAGGAAGCCTTCCAAGTTCCATGAGCATCTTTCGTCCGTGTCCTCGGTGCCTTTGTCCCATATTTTGTCAGCACCCTCGTCCACGTGTCCTTCACCGTCACTCTCTGGATCATCTTCTGGACCTTCTGTACGATCCACTGGCTCGTCGACCTCGGAACGCAGCAAGGATTCGGCGATTGGCGATTCGCTGAATGTACCGGAATACTACCGCCCAGGGACAAGTGCTTCAACCGCATCTGAAGCAAGCTCCAGCCAGCCCTTCAGGTCAACATCCAGCCGAACGGTAGTGCCGGGCCTCCACTCACGATTTTCAAATCGCAGTGATGCCAGTTTGAGCGTCTACTCCCAAACGATGCAACAAGACAACAAGAGTGTCAGCACTTATGAAGACGATGACGGGGACGTTGACGAGGCTGGTTCCAAAGACTATGTCGACATGGAAGACGATGATGCTTCCTTGTACCCCTCCGATGACAAAACCGCCGGTAGGCGAACCATGTATCTCATGGAACATGGTGAGTTGGACGAGAACGGGGACGAAATTGTGATTGCTGGTAGCCATTATTGGGGTGACGAAACACCTCCCCCCGTACCCCCACTTCCATGTATGCCCACTCGTCCTGGTCCAGGATACTTTTGATACGCTTTTCTTGGGACTGCTTGGTTCATTCTCTTGGTATTTCCTTCCCTTTTCCTGCGATGACGTGATCCCCCTCTATCGCAGCGGTAATTTATCCTGTCTATATAACGCCGTCTTATTCCCTACTTCATCCAAGGGGTCTCTTCTCTCTTTTCATTTACCCCTATCGGTCTTTTGGCCTCTTTTGCTCCGCTTCTCTTTCGTCTCAGTGTCATAAGTAAATTCATGGTGCGTTTGCTACCGATACTCTTCCATCTGGTTTGCTAATTCTTCTTGCGCTTCCTTGTGCTAAACGGTCTCTCTCTCTCCCTCTTGTACGCCATATCATATGCCCTATGGCTTTACATCATCAATCCATCAGTGCATTCCCGCATACCCAGCGTACGTTTAACGCATAATCTTATCACCGCTTGAAGCAGTCTTTGCATAGTTGCTCAGCGTTAATATACTTATCTTTGGCGTGTGCTCGGCTAATTATGTGTACATCGTTAACCTACATGAGGCCACCGCACGAAAAAAATACGCCGAAGGGGAGTCGAACCCCTGCCGCTTGCTTGGAAGGCAAGCATGATAACCGCTTCACCATCGGCGTGATTGGCTTTCCACATCTGTTTGCTAATGTGATGCGAGAACGCTGCGCAGTTTACTTTTTTCTGTGCTAGCATGTCTATTTTTGGCAAGTGTCGTTCACAGCTCCGTTCGCAACGCATCTCGAAACGTACTAGCAACTATTCTCTCAACTTTTCTCATCAGCACTCACGTTCTCGTAAAATTCTGAACCTGAATCGGAAGAACTCTCGAACGGCTTGCCAAGACACGACACAATGTCGTTACAACACTTTGGAAAGGGTGCCTTGCGGGTAGCCAAGAACTACACCAAGGGTTACTCAGATACGCAAGCCAAAGTCCGGGATGCCACTTCCAACGATCCGTGGGGCCCCTCGGGCACCCAAATGAACGAGATTGCGCAGTTGAGCTACAATCAGTGCGTCCGTCCGCTCTCCTCGCGTTCGTTGTTGGGTTGTTCCGTTCGCTAAACCGTGGCTATGGATGAAACAGGAACGATTTCGTCGAAATCATGGAGATGCTCGATAAGCGACTGAACGACAAGGGGAAGAACTGGAGACATGTGTTCAAGGCGAGCGCGGAGCCTGTTTCTTTCATCCTCGAACGACTGTGACGGTGTTTTTTTTTTCCCCGAACCAGTCGCTCACCGTGCTCGACTATCTGCTGCATGCCGGGTCGGAGAACGTCGTGCTGTACTTTAAAGACAACCTGTATGTCATCAAGACGCTCAAGGAGTTCCAGTACGTGGACGAGGACGGCAAGGATTGCGGGGCCAACGTGCGGCAAAAGGCCAAGGACATCTCCAACCTGCTCACCGATGCCGGTCGGCTTCGGGAAGAGAGGAGGAACCGGGCTTCTATGCGTGATCGGATGATCAGGGGGGGTCCAAGTGGGGAGGACGAAGAAGAAGAAGGCGGTGGGGCAGGAAGGAGAAGTCAGTCCGCGGCGCCTCCTGCGAGAAGAAGCCGAGCGACGACGGATCGGGATGACGATGAGCTGAAGCGAGCGATTGAGGAATCGAAGAAGAGTCATGCTGAGGAGCAGGCTCGGCTGGCAGATGAGAACGATCTCCAGCGTGCGATCCGGCTCAGCGAGGAGGAGGAGGCGAAACGGAACAAGGCCGTCCAGGATTCGAATGCATCCGCGTTGTTTGACGATCAAGCACAACTGTATGTGTGTTTTCTTCTGAGGATGCGGTCCTCAGTGTTGAATTTTTTTTTTTTTTGTTGACGATGTAGACCGCCACCTACGGACGGTTCCAACAATCCCTTCCCGTTTGTCGATACTACATCCTATGCGACCGGTCTTCAACCTCAGTTTACCATCCAACCCCAGTTTACGGTGCAGCCCCAGTTCACGTCCTTCAACCCGTACCAACAGCAGGCGCAACAGGAAGCTATGCAGGTAATGGTTTCATACGGTCGAGTCTGCATCGATAACCTCATTCGATCATAGGCAGAGTATTTGAGACAACAACAGGAGTGGATAGTTCAGCAACAGGCTCAGGCTCAGGCGCAAGCACAGGCACAGGCACAAGCACAAGCACAGGCACTCCAACAACAACAGCAAGAAGAGTGGCTTCGTCAACAGCAGGCACAACAACAAGCTCAACAAGCTCAACTATTTGCCCAGCCTACCGGATTTGGGTGTGTCCAGTGTTCTCTCGCTTTCGTAGCGTGCCACTGACATTGGTTCTCCGCAGCTCCAACAATCCGTTTGCACCTACCTTTCCATCATCGCCCATCTCACACCCTTCACCCCCCGCGGTTAATGGGACTGGCCTGTCGGGTCCGTCATTCAACCTTCAGGGAACCTATGCGAACTCGTCCGCACCCTCATATGCGTCCACGCCATCACCTGCGCCGACCTCTTCGAGTGGTCAATCAAGACCGGACGTATCTTCGTTCGCCACCGGCGGCGCAGGAAGAGTGCCCACGCGTGCAGACCAGGACCATTCCAACCTCGCAAACTTGCTCGCCAACCGTGACGACGGCCAAGATACCTTTGGAAATATTGGTACCCTGCGGTACGGCCAAACCCCGGCTGGGCGTATTACTCTGCAGAAGACTGGTGTGAGTCCCAACAATCCGTTTGCTCTCCAGCAACAGCAACACCAGCAAACACAAAATTCGGAGCAACCCTTCTTTTCTATCTAACATTAGATATGTGGGCCTGGGATGGAGGGTTATTGATTACCTGTGAATAGCTAGCTGTTCTTTTTTTTTTTGCGTTGCTTGTTTTCTTCGACTATTGTCTACCCGTGGTAAAATGACATCATACTACTTTTCTTATCTCTTAGTCTGCGCCCTGCGCCCAAAGAACTGTGAAGCTTCTTCATCTGACCACTCTTTCCTCGTCATGGCAGGTGAGGCAGATGCTATCCTGCTCACAGTGGTATGGGTCTCTGTGAATCTACGTCATTATCTCCATTCACAATCGCATGCTACTGTAGCTTGCTTTCATTTTCCCTCCTGCGGCCGTTGCGTTCGTCTCAGGATGTGGTGTCGACCTTTGCTTCAACATCTTGTTAACAATGTATGTGGCTATCGGGATTTTCTGATATCCGACCGGCCGACTCGTTTTGACAGGCTAGGATACCTGCCTGGATGCATCGTGAGCCCCTGTTTCGTTTCGTTTTCAGTCCCATCTCTGACGCTCGTACGATGAAGCATGCACTTTGGGTCGTATTTAAGCGGGCCGAGGCGAACCAACGGTACGGCTACGGGAACTGGACTTGTGAGCTCCCCCACCTACGTCTTTCTTCATCTTCTCTAATCGATCGCGGACAGATAGGGGAATGGGCGAGTACGTACCGCCCGACGCGAGTCAGCAGCAGCAGCGCGGAGGACCGACGTACGTACAGCCCCAGGGACCCGGGACAGGGCCTGTGCTCCCGCCTCCTGGGCCTCCTGCCCCGCCCTCCGGCTCGACTCAGGCTCAGCAGGCTCCAGCACCACCTGCGGGACAACAGTACAACGAAAAGTCCCCTGCGTACACACAACCTTTGCCGCCACCTGCGCCTGTGGAGAAAAAGTACGAGTATGAGGCTCCGCCGCAGACCGCGCCCGCTGGTGATCAGAAGCAGGCAGATCAAGGTGGCGCTCCCCCTCCTCCTTCCGGTACTTGATGGGTGTCTTGTGCATGTGAGGGTGATCACGAAGTCTTGTTGAATTTGAATTTCTTGAACAGTCGTGAGGGTGTAGCTTGAAGTGTTTCTTGAGATCAAACGGTGGACATACTTTTCCCGATCCATGTTGTATGAGTTTCTTTCTTTGATGTATTGTTGGTTGTGTGCACTGGGGGAGCTTGTGAGCAGTCCTCTTCAGACAAGTAGCTCAGTGATGTGATGAGGGGGAAATCGTTCGATTTATTCCAAATATTCTAGTTGCACGCTAAATGCCCGCGAGTTCCATGACCTTGATCGCGAGACGGATAACTAACTATCCATCTATTCGCAGGAGAGGGATGGAATTCTAATATTCAAGCACGTGTCATTCTCCAACCATGAACGGTAGAGCGAACTTCCACATCTCCTGGGTCTTCGGGAAACATTGGCTATCAAACGGTTAGCGTCCCGGAACTGCCACAGGGGCCAGAGGAAAAAAAAAGGAAGGAAGAATGGGGTTCAGGACTTACAGGAAACTTTTTCGTGTAAATCTCTTCGCAGGTCCATCCCCTCAGGCGAGCCACAGTGAAGAACTCGCGGTCACGTTGAGCGAGATGTGGGCGGTGGTGGGTGTAGAATACGAGGACGGATGGAGGCGGCTTGGAAACCGACACGGCCACCGCGGCATCACGCTCTTCGCGCCCGTCGGATGTGGGGGTGAGACAGAGCTCGCAGGAGCGCAGGAGAGCGTCATGCTTGGGTAGAACGATAAGATGAGATGAGATGAGATAGCGATAGCGATAACGAAGGGAACGACCCGCTCACCTGGGAGTGGTTGAATACCAGATCGGAAAGTAGGATCAGATCGAATCCCCTCCAGGGTTCTCGATCTCGAGGTAGCGCGTGGATGAGGTCGTCGACGGGCTTGCCCCATATATAGCCCTAACGAGGGGGGTGCGAGGTTCGAAAGATCAGAGCCAGCAACTTCGATTCGATCGCGGGAGGCAGTCACCTGCGTCGTCACCCGCCCCCTCACCTGCTCGTCGCGCACGTTCTGCTGGACGTTGTACTCGAGGTTCTCGATCAGCGCAGAGTCGGGATAGTCTGTCAACACAACCTGTTGCAGTCCTAGTTAGCGGATTAGTATGGCTACATGACTCGCACTCGCTTACGTTGGTCGCGCCGTTCTGAGCGGCCACGATGCCGGGTAGCCCACCGCCCGCGCCCAATTCCAACACGAACCTACCATTGACCAGCTCTTTGTGCGCATCTAGATACGAAGCGAACGCGATAGCTGCGTTCCACCTGGGAGGGAAATGGGCGATTGGGAACGGTCAGTCATACTTGCGATCGGGTGAGCGGATGTGAATACAAGAACTTGACTCACAAGTGGTGTCCCCAGAGAGGGTGGGAACCGACGAGGCGGATGGCGACGTCGGGTTGGCCTGGGCCAGTGCTGCCATCGCGGGTATAGGTGGAGAATGTAGGACCCGGCGTCGGAGGACGGGGTGGTTCCTAGTAGAAAGCAAAAAGTTGGACGAAATCTCGATTTATAAGACTAGTAAGCACTCACCGCAAACACGGTACCGAGGGACAGATCTCCGTCGACATCGTCGTCTTGCATGATTGATTCTAATCCAACTCATCGGAATTGGTCGGATGTCATATGATAAATATATGTATCCACCCTGGATGATTTCAGCCGAAACTTGAAGCGAGCAACTTGCAAAAGGAGAGGATAGATAAGTCGAAGGAGCGATTTGAGTGGCTGTTTGTCGCTGCCAGCAGTCGATCAAACATTCAGCAGTGGTCATGATGTTCAACTGCCGTCGAAGAAGACGCCGACTCTCTCCGTTGTAACCGTCTAGAGGCCCGTGCTCCACCACACGTTCGAACTTGTCCAAATGCAGGCAGGGGAGTCTGAAAAAAAAAACCCAGTATAAGAACCCGCTCAAACCTTACTCAGCGCCTTAACATCGCTCTTCTCCAACCTCATCCAATCATGTCTGAATCTACGAAACTTTATGTTGGGTGAGTTGACCATCGACCAGACTGCGGTCTTGATCATGAATTCACCCATCGGATCTAGCGGTCTAAGTTGGTCCACAACGGAAGACTCCCTCACAGAGGTAGGTGACCGTTCACCAGTCCCGCGCACCTCGTGGCTCAATCCATCTTTTTTTTTCCCCCTTCCATGAACAAACAGGCATTTTCTCAGTTCGGCGAAGTCATAGATGTGCGCGATCTCGTCACGGAATCTCCCTATCATCGCACCATGCATGGTTGAGACTCCCTTTTTGATCTGGTTTGCTAAACGAATCTTCATGCATGTCTCCGCCAAAAAAAAACCTATCACATTCGAACTGTCGTGGTGTTCTTTCAAACAGTGCATCGTCATGAAAGATCGAGAGACCGGTCGTTCTCGCGGCTTTGGCTTCGTCACTTACAACACTTCGGGTGAAGCTAATGCTGCCATCGATGGACTGCATGAACAAGAACTCGATGGTAGACGCATCAGGGTTAACCTCGCAAACGCTAGGCCTTCCGGCGGCGGCGGAGGCGGAGGTTACGGTGGCGGAGGTTATAGAGGTGGAGGTGGCGGCGGTTACAGCGGAGGCGGCGGTGGTTACGGTGGTGGTGGTTACAGTGGTGGTGGTGGTGGTGGAGGCAGGTGGTGATCGATGTCGATGGTATTCCATCTCCCGGTGCTAAAATGCATGTGTGAATCGTTCCAAGTTCTGTACATTCTGCCCGTCAATTTCGATGCCTGTCGATGATGTTGATTTCTGTAGTCGCATGCTTGTAAGTTGTGATCCTATGATTGTTTGCTTGTCCAAATGTTCCTATCTTTGATGTCCGATTTCCTTCGCTGTTGTCTGCCATGATGCTGATATCGACGATGATCGATGATCGATGGATCATTGGCAACGAGTTCGTTGATCGCTGACGTAAGCTAGTCGCCGTCGTAACCTTATTTTTTTTCTGTGGCGCGTCCGAGTCGGGGGAAGCCTAATCTTTAATGATCTTTCCACTCAGAGAGGGTCCATCCTTTGCTCGAGACGACGGATGACGCGTGGACGTGCTCATTCGAACCGTCATCGCCAACAATAGGTTGCAAGAACGCGGGTTTGACGAATCGCATCTGGACGAACCACCCACACTTCGTGCACGTAGATTCAGTAAGGTTGTGGTTCCCCTGGGGCTCTGGGGTGTTGGCCTTGACTAGTCGAGGACCAGCTTGTGATGCTCCAAACCCCAATACTCTTCCCTCGGGATGATGCTACTGTCCTCGCTTGCTCTTGCCACGAGCACTACTGGTGTATTTAAACAGCAGTTCCGCCCGTAACTTCCGTTCAACAGCTTGCTCGAACAGGTGTACACTTCCTGTGCTAGTAAGTCTTAACCTGCAACATGAAGTGCACTGCAGCCCCGGGCGACGCCTAATACGAAGTCGAAGTCGATTTGTTCAACCTGAATCTGTGGAAGAGCTCTTTCGACGTGGGGTTGGACGATAGTGAGGAAGCACGGACTTGAACTCTGCATGTGGAGTCTGATCCTTACTGCGCCATGCATCACGTACAATAAGTAGTTCTCATATTTTGGCAGTTGCAAGGCCATCCGCGAGGATCTTATGGGGCCAGACTGAATGTAGGTCAGCAATCAATGCTGGAATGGGTATAACTGACCGCGTGTGGTTCTAGACTCATTGAGGCATCTTGCTTGAGTCGCTCTAGGCTGACCACCCGAGGACTCGTCGGTGTCCGACACGGAGGATCATATTAGAGTTACTGAAGCCCTTGAACACTGTTGTGGCCCCGTACATTTCTGGGAGCAATGTTATGATTATCTTCTCAACAGTCGAGACAAACTGCATGAACGAATGGAGACGGTTTCCCGATTGAAGCCGTTGTGTTGACATAAAGTCTCCCATCCATTGATTCAGCAAAGTGAACAGGTAAAGGGATCTTGGAAGAGTTGAGAGTGCCCATCAAGAAGGTCGGTCCGCGCTCGTCATTCGTACTTATTCTCGACGGTGTATGGGGGACAAGTGAATGGACGGCCGTCATTGGTACCCCATGCACTTGAACAATCATTCCACTTCCGATAACAATAGGGATTTTGAAGCCCCAGGACGAGTGCACTGCAACAGCAGGGCCCGACTCGGTCCGTTTGCAACGTCCTTGTAGGGCGGAGGGGGTGTCGGGTCAAGTTGAGTATGGCGAAACGAATACAGGGGCACATGGAAATTTAAAAGGCACCGTACTTGCTGCAGCTACGAGATCGCTGTTCCTTGACGATGCCCCAGTGTTTGTGACGTGCGACGTTTGCCGCCCATGCTGCTGCCAGGTTGCGCGGGTTGCTCTTGCTCTCGGGCCTTGCACCTTCCTCCGATGGCATATTCTGCTGATCGAGTTGGTGGGTCGCCCGGCGTGAGCACACGCTTGTCCGAAGTATATGACCGTGACACACTCCAAAATTGAAAAGGTCAGTCGATTTCGTTCCATTCGTTGGTTACACTCATCGCTCGGTCGTGAGAGGGGAGTAGATTGTTGTGTATGCGATACCGAACGAGCGACCAAGGGTCCCAACCCCGACCATAATTTCTATGTCTGTCTGTGATCCACCGCGTCATCCCCTGGCCATTCAGCGTGCTAGTGCTTCGCTTGCCCTTAGCCCTGGCCCTCCCCGCCGCTGTCCGCAGCGAGGGTGGTCTTGCTATTGATGTCGTCCAAGTCCCCACCAGCTGCCGCGTCCTCGGGCTTCTTTCCGCCCATCTTGTCCAGCAGGCCGAGAAGTGACCCGGACATCTCCTTGGCCATCGCCTGCCTCTCCTCGTCCAATAGCTTGTCGAACTCGGCCTTGTGCGACGCGATATACGCCTGTTCTTCCTTGTACTGCCTCTGTGCCTCCGCGCGTTTCTGTTCGAGGTATGTCGGTGGGATGGGCGAGTGCGAGCTCTGGCAAACAATGCGATCAGTGAGGGGATCGATCGACGGAAGCAAACATACGATGCATACCTCGGCATGAGTGCCGAACAGGGAGCTCATGGTGAATCCACTAGAGGTGAGACCCTTGTTTTTGCCCTTCCACTCGACAATGTGGCGTTCGCGGGCCTCGGCTTCCTTCTTGCCATACTCGAGGGGAATGTCTTTGCCGTGGTAAGCCTGCAGGATCGGTCGGACGTCCTGAGGTTTGTAAATGCCGACAGCTGAGGATAGCCGAACGTGAGAACTTGCGTGTTTAGCGAAAAAGGAAGCATACACTCGAGGAAGGGGATCATGGCGATCAGTCCCTTGTCACCAGGAGTTCCCGTCCATTTAGGCATGACGATCGAGTTTTCAGGGTGTGTCGACGTGTGCTCTTCGTGTGTGTCAAGGAGGATGACTTTGGAAAGGTCGCGGTTGAGGAAGGAGAGATCCTGCAAATCACGAAAAGAGGATTTCAGAGCTAAGCTGGATACGACGTGAGACGAATTACTTTGACGATTTTACCATCCACGGATCGCGTCGCCTCGCGAAAAAGCTTGTAGGTGATGAAGAAATTATATGGATCCAGTTTCTCGATTATGGGGAGGGCAGTCTGGAGCAGATCAAAACAGTCAGCGGTGGCCATGTGAATAGGTGGAGTGGGCGAAACGGACGTAATGATGCTGAGTAGTAAATATGACGATTTCATAAAACTGAGATAGATATGCAAGGAAATAGTCGACGCCGGGACGTTTGGCCGTCCGCCAACCTTTTTGACGCTATCAAAGACCAACGTTAGTTGTTGGACGAGCAATTGTGGGATTGGTGGCTTACATCCCAAGTGGAGGTCACTAGTAGATCATCCATTGATACCAGAAGTGTGTAAGGTTTTTGGTGGGGGCTCGGAAGGGGTGGAGGGAGAAGTTCTGACCATGCTGGTTTGCTGAAGTACTGGCAGCGAATATGAATATATGCGCGACGCAAAAAAAACACCCAGATTAATGACATACGTCGAATCCATCCATGAAGCGTTCTTTCATGCGCGCCCACCGACCTGAAGGGGCATCCTCGATTTTCTATCGAGGACCAACCGGGGAATCAGCACCAACACAAGGAGAGAATAGAGGAAAAAGCCATACAATTTTCTTGCTAGCGAGTTCATCTGGCTCCCAATCCCGCCCGAGATACAACACTTGCACTCCAAGGGCGATGGCCAGTATGGCGAGCGAAACCCGCCCCAAGTGCTTCCGCCGTCGCTCGATGGAGGAAAGGGAATCCTTGGAGGACTTTGCCCCCGTACGTTCCGACGTTTCTGCCTGTTGTGGGCGTTCAGCAGGGTCGAAATCGAGGCTGGGGAGAGACGAAGTCGTCGCTGACACTGCGGCGGGTTCGGGCGGTGGTGGTGGTGGTGGTGGTGGTTGCTTGGGCGACGACGTTGGCTTTGGTGGCACCTGGGACGCAAGGAGGCGCACTGGCCGCGGCGGGAACACGCGCGCTCGAGTGGCACCCCGTAAGACGACGGAAAGCATGACAGACACGGGAGGAGACCGTTTGGAAATTATTTGAGTTATGTACTCGATCATTTTTACCCACGGCCGGACCGAAATTAACACTACATTTCTGCTTTTCATGACAGCGTTGACGCAGTCTATTCAACGTTCAGTCGCGAGTATACCGAGTGTGAGTATACACCTCTGCAAAAAAATATGCCATTACGCGGCACGACCATGTGGTCAGTGCTCACCAGCGATCTGGTCACCAGCAAGGCATGTCCATTAATGCTACTTGGCGATTCCGATCAACGTTTGCAATTGATAACAATATGATGTGTATAGTGCAACAACGGCATCCCAGACAACCCGTGCTCTGCTACATACACTTCAAGGCGGGGACTAATCTGTTCGATTTGTCCACATCGTGCAGTTTGGTGAATTCGATCGTTCGCTTCAGAACAAGGAAGGCGAATGAGACGAGGCGCGGTGCAACTTCACGTGCTTTCTTAGTGGCCATTGTCCCATTCGTAAAGTGCGGGGAACACAGGAACTTTGACATCAGATTCATACTGAACATGACACCACTGTCGACTCCAACGGTACGGCACGTCCTCAGGGTGTGATGCACAGGCAAGAGTGAGCCATCTAAGTAGTCTCGAATAGGTACGTAAAGTTGGCAGGGTATTGTGTTATACAGTAACACTGACTACGATTATTTTTGAACGTGCGTGCCGTCGCCGGCGAATTTCTGAAAATCCAGTGGTCATGTACCATCATTGCATGGTTCCTATGCTCAACTTTAGTTTCTTGCCACAAAGTTTAGGTGTTCGGACCGATATTGAATGTGGGCAAGCTTCAAACAATCAAGGTGACCCACCCTGTATGACATACTACTCATACTGCATGCTACGTCTAAAAATGTTACTCGGCCATTAGGAAAGTTGTTGTGGGGACCGGATAACTACACTACTTCTAGCATACCCAAGGACTTTGCCATGGTAAGCCGGAGGATCGGTCGGACGGACCTGGGGTTTGTGAATGCGAACCACTGAGGAGAGCCGAAGGTAGGAAAGGTCACGGTTGAGGAAGGAAAGATCCTGCAAATCAGGAAAAGAAAAATTCAGAGCGACTCGAGTTGGATACTCGGATGTGAGACGAATTACCTGGACAATTTTACAACGAATCGTATCACTTCGCGGGAAAGCTTGTAGGTGAGAAAAAATATATATGAATCCAGTTTCTCGGTTATGGCTTGGGCAGTCTGAAGAATATATCGGAATGGTCGGCGGTGGCCACAGTATATGGTGGAGTGAGCGAAACCGGGACTCGGAACTATTATACACAAGACTAGTGATCACCTAGACCTCCGGTTGAAGAAGGCGATCAAACTAAAACCCATGAACTCGACCAAGACTCGGAAGTCTATGCATGGGGTAAGCCGACGATAGTGTGACTAGAGTTAGTACGCAGGACACTGGACCTGCCAGAAACGGAAGTCGGAAGTAGATGGGAATCGATCAACGTACACTTCTTCCACTTCCTTCCTTGCCTTCACAGTGAATACTATTTCAACTCTACGATCCATAGTTTCTTCGACAACACACTCAGGCTCGGAATACAGATATGCAGACAAACGATCAGACCGGCGGTTTTGAAAACATCCGAGAGAAATTTGGCCGTTTCAGAATCCTTATCATTGGGCGGGCGAACGCCGGCAAGACGACAATTCTCCGCGCGATCTGTAACACTACCGAAAACCCAGAGGTCTATGATGGAGAAGGCAAAAAGGTGCATGGTTTGATACATAGTAGTAAGATCCAGATACTGACTGGCTTACTGCCAAACTGTGCGACTAGATCGATCTGACCCAGGTCGAGGGATCCAGGGGGGTGAGTATCATTACTACATACTTCATTCGGATTTGGTACGCATCTTTACAAATGCACGTTAGCGAGGGGGGCATGACATCAATAATGAATTGATTTTCCGGAGCAACGACAAATTCGTCTTCCATGACTCACGAGGCTTCGAGGCTGGTTCCGCACATGAATTCCAACAACTGAAGGATTTCATTGCTAATCGTGCAAATACGACATCTCTCAAGAAACGGATTCACGCAATATGGTAACAGCATGAACAGTTGCGAGAAATAGTGGATTGACTAGTTGTCGCTCGGTATAGGTACTGTATCCCGATGGATAAATTGGATCGAGCAATCCAACGCTCTGAGGAAATGTTTTTTAATGAATGCGATCCAAAAAATGGTTAGTTCATTTTCGGCAATGTTTTTTTGAGCTCACAATATCTTCTCCAGTGCCTGTTATTGTATTGTTCACTAAATATGATGCATTACTGGCTGTAGCCATGGGCAAACTATCTGATGATGCTCGAAAACTGCCGATACAGGAGAGGGTAGCAAAGGCTCACGAGCTCATTGATGGAATTTTTGACAATGCTAATGTATGGGGTCGTCTTTGTGGACTGAACTATGCACCAAAACATAGTGTTCAGATTGGAGGTATGTACTATTCTGATAAATGATAAATGAATCAGCTTATAGAATTCACATGCATGCAAGGGATACACAACTCAACTGAGGGATGTGGCATACTGCTGGAAAATACAGCAGGAGCTTTGAATGAAGAGGCCTTGCAAATGCTATTTGTTACAGCCCAAGAAACAAACATATCACTGTGTATTAGATATGCAGTACAAGAGTAAGTGCTGAAAGTTGAACATTTTTCAAAGACTAATGCTATAATATAAAGTGTCATAACTGAAATAGACAAGCTGCATCAATCTGCACTTCCTGTACACAGCTTGGATATTATAAATCCCAAAAAACTGGCAAGATGGTTTCCACACTTTTGGGTGAGATAGCTTTCATATGAATTGGCTCATACATAAAAGAATTGCATTTTTGCTAATTATTTTCATGCCTCTGGGGGAATTATAGAGAGTGAGTTGTCATTCCATCAAATATGTGAAAATTGATTTGACTTATGTTACTTGATTCTGCTCTGGAATGTCAGAGAGTGAGTTGTGCATTGTGGAATATGGCAGAGAATAGCAATGCTGATAATGTCATGTCCATTCATCCTCCATTCCACTCTGCAAATGAAAGAATGTGAGTTGTGGAATGTGGAATGTGGCAGACACCAGTGATGCTAATAATACCATATCCATTCATTCTCCTTTGCAAACAGCAGGAAGTGAGTTGTACATTGAGTTATATATAAGAAAGAGTGGTGATACTGATAGTGCCATATCCATTCAAAATCTCTGCAAATGATAGTATGTGGGTTGTGGACTATGGAATATGCTGCAAAGTCATGATACTCATGATGCCATGTTTATTCATTCTCTGGTATTCTGCTCTGAAAAATGACAGTATGTGAGTCATGGATTGTGGATTGTGGCAGAGAATGCCTGGCATATCCACTCATTCTCCATTCTGCTTTGGAAATGACAGGAAGTGAGTTGTGTATTGTGGAGTGTTGCAGAGCCTGAAGTGGTGATGCTAATGATGCCATCCTTAATCCTCCTCTGGAAATGACAGGAAGTAGGTTATGCATTGTGAAACATGGTAGAGAGTGGTGATGCTGATGATTTCCCATTTATTCTCTATGCTCTGGAAATTACAGTATGTGAGTTGTGCATTGAGTAATGTAGCAGAGAGTCACTGGTGATGCTCATGTCCATTCATTCTCTATTCTCCTGTGCAAATGACAGTGGGTATATTGTTCCTTGTGAAGTATATATGACAGAGTGGTGATACTGACTTGGATAATGACATGTCCATTCATTCTCCACTCTGCCCTGGAAATGACAGGGTGTGAGTCATGCATTGTGGAATATGGC
>JBBPLL010000519.1:0-20741 GCA_038089755.1 Leccinellum rugosiceps | reverse complement strand
TGAGTGATCACGTGATGAGTCATGTGACGAAAGTAAAGCGCGTATAGGTCACGTGACTCGAGAAAAACGAAGTTGATAGATAATGGAAAGTAAAAGTGACTACGCATGTCATGTGACTTCGAAAGTGAAAAGTTAACGAGTGAAAATGAGGTTTGCAACAAATGTTGCTCAGATACTACCTAGTTTTCTCTATGATCACATAGATTCTAATAGTACTGAGGTGTGTTGTTTACTCCTCTGCCTTCTTCACATTCAAGTTATTCATATGGAGATCCAGCAAAATGAGAAAGATAAAGTGTGTGCAATTATGAAGAGATATGGAAAAATCTCTTCTGAACAATTGCAAGAAGATAAAATCGAGAACCTGATATCACTTGAAATATCCCATCTCATACTTTTCAATGAGCTCAAGATGTGGTTTGAGCCATCTGTACAGTTTTCTCAAATTCATTATGTTCTGAGTTTACTGATTTAAATATAGGATGATGATCCTTCTACATGCTCAGTAAAGGCAGTATTTTCACCAAGAATGGAGAGTCTACATTTACCTAAATCCATCACCCTCAAAACCACAGATCCAACATTGCCAATGCCCTCTCCAGAATATCTGTGCTTGCATGCAGCTTATGCACGCATTGCTCACTTGTCTGGAGCTGGAAAATACTATGCACAGGCCATATACTATGAGAATTTAAAAGCTCAGGATGGTCAGAAGGTTCGCATGAGATGGCAGCCCTTATACACTCGTAGCTAGTAGTACTATCAAATGCCGATGCATGGCCGAACTTTTCCGAGTCAGCAGATGGTTTGCTTATGTAAGTAATCCAAGGAGCCTTATGCTATACCACATAGCTTGGCCAGACAACTCTGCATACCCTGAACCGCTGGCACTGCAAACGACATGAGTACTCCTCTCGTCGCACCCTCTTCCACCGCCACCACCATAACCACCGCATCAACACCCGACCAATTCTCGAGCTCCTTCCACAACTCCACGCCCGCAGTGACCCACGTCCACGTCCCCATGCCACCGGAGCTTGAACAAACCCTCGCGCTCCTCTCCGCTCACCGTTCCGTCCTCGGTTACCTCCTCCTGTCGCGTGGTGACCAGGTATCCATCATCCGGCACTCCGGCGTCGTCTTTGAAGGCGAACACGGACGCAAGTACGCGAGCGTGATCGCGCGCATCGTCGAGAGTGTGCAGTCGGGACTGGAGGAAGTTAGCGGAGAAGAGAACGATGGCGTGCGTTTCGCTGTCCTGCTAGCTTCATCTTGTGCTGACCGTCGGGCACGATAAATGCGTTCTGTTTCCACAGGATCATATTCGTTTCATGAGGATAAGGACGAAGCGGCACGAGCTGATGATTTCGCCGGGTGCGTTCTATTCCGTTCCGCCGGGCTTGTGAGACGTTTTTTTCATTGACGCGCATGAACGCACGGATGCAGACGATCGGTTTCTACTCGCTGTGTTACAGGACCCAGCGACCTGAACCATTCTCGCATACCGTCTATCTTAGGGTACAGTTGATGAGTCGTCTCACACAACTGCCCATAACACTTGTTATTAACCGATTTTTGATCGTGGTCGTGACACCCATTTGGAGCGGTTGAAAAGTGTTGAAAAGTCGATGTACTAGGCACTGACTTGGTCACGTCATAAGGGTTCAGAGGCTCAGAGTTCAACTTAGCGCACTCGGATACACATCAATGGAACTACGCGCTGCAGAATCCTTATCTTCATGCTTGTCTTCCAGTGACCTCCCGCTTCCTTGAATACTTAATCTTGTCCCTTCGGAGATCAGAATCTAACAATCCCATGGCTATGCTCCCTTCCTGTTCTTTGTTGGCGTCGAGCTCCTTGAGCGACCTGGAACGGAAATTGGGGCTTTCGATGAAAAATTCAAGGCTATTTTTGGACACACATACCACGCTGGCGATCTTGTCGATTGAAGAACGTGGTCCGTCAATTGTGACTGTGGTTGACGTGCTCGACCACCGACACCCTACTGAAAATGGGGGTCGCAGGTGTCCCGAACTTACTTACAATTCGCACGTTTTGCCCAGAGTGGAGTCTGAGGATTGATTGGAAATACAAATTCAACATCTTGAACATGACCATCACGCTGCTCAGGAGGGTTGCTTCTACTAGATACATATTCCTTCTGTCAGGAGTCACCTTTCTCTTGTGGTCATTAGCTGCAACCATCGCTCCCCACGCATCCGCCCTCTCCGCGCTTCTCCAGACGGATTTCGAGCAAAGCATCACCGTGACGAACCCGAGCCTCTTGAGCAACCTCCTCATGCTGAACATCTCGAAAAGCCTCCGCCCCTGGTATCCCGGCGGAATCGGAGTTGCGAACGCACACATCTACGTCGTGTCGCTCCCCGATCGACAGGACAGGCGCGAGCAGATGGAGTTTTTGCGGACGATCCAGGGCCTGACGTGGACCGTTGTCGACGCTGTTCCCGGAAACGCCACACTTGTCAATCACATCCTCGACTGGGTGGCCTTCCAGCGGTCCGGGAGCGAAAACAAGAACAAAGGCGACTGTGGTATCGACAACGATACGTCACGCTTTCGCTGGCCCGAGGAGATAAACGCGCTTGCTGTTTCGCTCGAACCTCTAAATCGGTCTGGCTCCGATGCCTGGGTGGAAATGTTCCCCGGACCTTCTTCCTGGAAAACCGAGTCGGGCGACTTTCCGCTAGCAGGTTGGGTGACGACACACTCGAATCTCACATGCGCGACCGAGGATGACTGGATACCGACTTTTGCGAACCGTACGCCCGCCTGGATGGTTCTCTCCCCTGCAAAGGTCGCTTGCTGGCACTCGCACGTCTCTGCTATTCGTCGGTTCGTCGAGCGACCGGATCGACTCGACAGCAATTGGCGCCACCGCGATCGCGACCGCAGTGACGACGTGGCGATCGTACTCGAAGACGACATCGACATGGAGAAGGCTATAGCCACGCGGCTGTCCCAGGTATGGAAGTCTTTGCCTGTCGGATGGGATATCGTTTTTCTAGGTGCGTACATGCGGGCGGGCAATGTTCCCCTCGGATGCGTGCATGTATAGTATACACGCAAACATCATTCTGACCTTTTGCAAGGTCATTGCTGGTCTGACGAATCGCACTACCGGGCGCTGACGCATTTCGTGGACACGAACGTTCACCCGTCGCACTACCCCAAGTGCACGCACGCGTACGCGCTCTCGTACGCCGGGGCGCGACGGGTGCTACAGCACCTTCGTTATCCTCCATTTGCGTACTCTCGTGCCCTCGACCAAGCCTATGCGTGGCTCGTGCGGAGCGGGCGTCTTCGGGGCTACTCGATCGTCCCGAGCGTTGTCGTTCAGCGGAAGAGTGCGAGGAGTGATATTTTACCTGGTTCGGGCAGCGAGTGGAGGGAGGGCTTGCGGGATGGCGTGTTTGAGGGGTGAAATTGGGACGACGGCAGTCTTCTGTTATTTTCATTTCATTTTCTTGTTCATTTTCATTTCGTCTTCCCTTGAACATTCCCTCATTCCCTGTACGACGACTCGGAACACAATGGATAATGTTGTCGTCGAGTTCCTCTGACGTGGTGATTTTTTTTTCACGCTCTGTGTTCTCGCAATGTGTGCATTCTATTGTGGAACCATGGTGAAATCGACGCTATCGAACCCGAGCGGACGGCTGGACATGCTCGTATGCTACAACTACTATTACATATATACAAGGAGGGCCGATCAGGGCCACCACCACCGATCGACTGGAGAAAGTCATGGTGTCTAACGAAGGCCCAAAAGAAGAAGAAGAAAAAATACAACAGGTAAGACCACGAACGGATATATAAACGAAATCTTGAGATGAAACTTATAAGAATAATGGTATAAGGGGAAAGCTGCCTGGACGGGGGCCGGTCTCGTTCCAGGACGTCCATTAATAGCAGACGACGCTCCCTCCGCATTCGTTGTCAAGTTGTCTAATCTTACACTGTGATGCGGGGGAATAAGAAAAAAAGACGTCTGTCATGTCTAAATCACCAAATGGGGCTTCGAACGACCCACCTCGAGGGTAAATAGGTGCGCGTCGTGCGATGCAGGTGCGAGAGCTCGCATTGACTCTGCAAGCTGATAAAGATAGTCCTATACACACGAGCGTGTGTCATTCTCTGATTGTAAAGAGACGGTAAAAAAAATAGTGGACGCGCACCTTGTTGGCACCCGAGGGACCAACGGAGCGCCATATATGCAGCGCGAGGGCATCCAGAGGTTCTGATTGAACTTGAAGTGATGGCGTGTGATTGTCACGTCATCGACCGGACTCTTCGAGGAGATCAGACCTACCAAAAGATGGATTGTCCGGTCGGCTGATATAACACTGATAGACAAGGTGTCGTGTCATCACGCTGTGTACACCTCAGAGTCAAGAGAGGAGTGCACGTACACATGCTTCCTGAATTATCACTCTTTCGACGCCGTTATCGCACGTATATACGTCCAACGTTTCAATGGCGTAATCCTGTTCCGGACGTATGTCACATGAGAGATGCAATGCGGGCAGATGTGAACTAGGGATGGAACACACCGTCTCTCGCTTGACTACGACGAACATACAAGGTCAGTTCTAGATCCAAACTGCGGAAACAGAACGCACATAAACAATCTCGTACTTCTTCGACATACGCAGGGTCTATTGTGAATGCTACTCCTGCCCGCACGCAATCATCAATATATCCGGCACTCGTGATGAAAGGGAATAGAATGCTCTCACCCCACACGATGTCCTCTTCCGGAGCATCCTCAGCCTGTGCAACCCCGGGATCAGACAAGACGCGACCATGGTGAAATAGCAATTGAGTTCCCTGTTCTGCTTTTAGAAAAAAGGAAAATTGACACGCACGGATATACACATTCGATCCCAGTCTTCTTTGTGAATAATGGTAACGACGCGTCCTGGATTCTTGTAGGAGAATTATTAGATGGTCCGAGTGGGGCTGTAGGTGTCAGTCATAGTACCTCGGGTGTCCCCCGATGGTCGAACGACTTCAGAGCAAAGCGGCGGACGAATCCTTTCAAGAAACCTGAGACTAGGGTGATTTCAGCAAGGGCAGTACGACCACCAATATCGACGGAGAAATTACCCTGCGATATCACATGTGGGGGAGGCTATTCACCGTCCAACTCGTGTTAGCTGATCAAAGGACCAACAGAATTGCACAAGGAATGACATACCTTGAAGATGAGTGATCCATATCCGAATACTACGAACGGAGGGTTGGTGACAGTCATGGTGCTCGTCTTCCTTCTGAACGACAGTTGGTCCAAAGATTATGGTGCATCTATGCCATTATATATCCCTGCTGGACTGCCAGCAAGATGGATGGTGCGTTCCCATAATCAGAAATACTTATCCGGGACCCGATGGGACCTTTACGAATGTCCAGAGATTAATCGATCATGCCCTGCCGGGTCCCGTACCCGTACTTCACGGCCACGGGGAGATCCTAAGCCAAGCCTGGAATCCGATGAAGCCAGGGTTTCATGATGTTGGCAACCCACCTTTTTTTCTCGGGGTGACCGACAAAACAGAATAGTCTGAGAGGTCTCGGACCATTCTCCCAAACGGGTTCGTCAATTTTCTGTCGTTCGAGCTACGGAAGCTATAGAACGAACACGTCAGAACACGTTATTCAGTCGTATCCCAGGCCGCGTTTCGCCGAACCGTGGAGGTCCTCGTAATCAGTACAATCCGATACGGCGGCGGTAGATCGGTACTTTGTCCGAGTCTTGCTTTTTTTTCGTAGGTCGCGATCGACGTGTCCGAGTCACTGATTCATGCTGGTGGTAAGACACGCTCGGTACAAACCGGGTATCCAAATCCCAGGCCACAAGGCCTGGGGTCCCGCGGTCCCGTCAGACGTTTTTTCTGGGCAACACACCAAGGTTCTGGTACCGTGGTGATGGCTCCCAGGAAGATTCTGGGGCTCCAGAATGATCAATGGACACTGTGGGAACGACGAGGTAAATAAAGCAATAGACGTAGTAGCTCTTTTCCCACGCATAGTATTTAGACCAAAACCAACCCGTCCCGGAGTTACAGGAGTATTGCGGAAACGTTCGGACTCAAGGCATGTGCCAGTGAAGCACCAAATGACGATAACTCGGATCTTCGTAGAATTTGGAATGATGAAACTCAATGCCAACTCGGATCCAACAATGGCCAGTCGACCGTTGTCAAACAAAATTCCGCATGCAACAGGCGTTCTATTTCTTCTTCTTCTTTGGAAACTTAAACTTCTCTCCAGCGACGCCAAGTTTGGTATCCCATATTTATCTCAAGATGATCACGAACGCTCGAACCACGAACACCATCTACTTACTTGGATATGTTACTGGAAACTAGCACTCGGTGGCCTTGATCGGATTCATCAATGCACTTGAAGAACAGCACTTCCAAAGTGGTAACCCATGGCTACGTGGCGTTTCCACCGCTTCATCCCGACCATCGCAGCGTGCTGGAGACGCCAAAAGTCCGCACTCAGACTGAATGGTACCGGTAAACACCACGTACTAACCACAATCGAATAGGGACATTTGGCCACACTTCCAAATCCTCCATTCTCAATGCGGCAACGTTCGGAAGCACGCACTGCTCCCGTCGACATTTCGAGGAATTCAATGGCACTGATCGATGACGACATATGTGCACACGCGATCGTCATCGCAGACATGATTTAATCATGAAACTCGACGACAAGTGGGAGCATTGAACCATCGAGCATTCCGTATGCTCTTCTCCTTCAGTGGAGCGTTCTTTCCCGAGTGTTGCCAAGCCCGGTATCTCGCGCATTTCATATCTTGATCATGAGTGTTCGAACCACAAACTCCGGCTAGTCCACGGACGGCTCATGAATGCTGACTCGAACTTCAGATTCTCGTTCTTTCTGTCCAGGAAAGTTCAGTCGAGTGTATGCGTCTTCGAACCACCGATCGTGAGCGCTGAGGCACATTAGAAAGCATGTGGTGCCTTGGAGTATTTTGATTGGCGTCCTGCACACGCTCTTCCATCATCCTAGTAATCCCGTTAATTCTTTCCCTCCGCCTCATTCTCCCTATCGAGTTGTCTGATCCGAGTCTGCGGTGATGCAACAGTCAGCAGCGTCGAGAGCAATGATCAATTGGAGAGAGACCCACCTCGAGCGCAAACAAGTGGGAATCGAAAGACTCGGGTGCGAGGGAGTGAACGCTCGCTGCGAGCTGGTACAAGTAGTCCTGTGTGTGTTGTGCGATCGCACAGTCCGGGAGGGAAATCGGGAAGTGAAAAAAGAGCATTGACGTTACCTTGTTCCTCCCTGAAGGGCCGATAGAGCGCCATATGTGTGTGGCGAGAGCGTCGAGTGGTTCAGAGCCGACTGTTGGGTGATAGTCATAAAGATATGACCATGGAATCGACAGAAGCTCGAACATACTGAAAGACGGATTATCGGGTCTGCCTACGTAGCACTGCAGCGTAGGATGAGATCAAACGTCGACGACAACACTAATAGGGAGTACACACGTATGCCTTGTAATCGGAGGTTCACCATTAGCACGTCATAACAGTTGGAAGAAGGCAGACGTACATCATGTACGATAACTTTCTCTACCCCACCATCTATGGTATATACATCTAGCGTCTCCATCGTGTATCCGTCCTGCCATCGTCATTACCAAAAGCAAAATAATTCCTCATGTGAGACGGGATGCGGAAACGAGCGGGCAACAAAAGTTCGACGTCTAAATATTCATTCGGACATACCTTCTCCCGGTAATCTGCGTCGCGCATGGTAGTACGTCACTCATCTTGAACTACTCGGATAAAGACTACGACCGGGAAAAAGTCCGCGGTCGCTGGGAGCCTCGGGAGGGGCCAAGACAAGGACTCACCCAAGTAGTCCCGCACCTCGGCGACATACGTCGGGTCTATGGTAAACGCGACGCCTGTTTTCGATTTGTTACCCGCCGCGGAGGGTTCATCGGTCATCGAATCACCGATTTATCAGCGAGTCCAACCAGAGGTCGACAAGGTACTTGCCCCATACGAGGTCCTCGTGCGGAAACTCATCCTATTGGTGAGGGAGGGCAGAGATAAAGGAAGGGGGAGAAAATGTGGATATGATACGTACGGACGCAGAAAATTTGTCCCAGTCTTCTTTATGAACGAGCGTGACCACTCGCCCGGGGTTCTTTGCACAAGTGACGGCGACACGACGAGCGAATATTGCGGAAGGCCCATGTCAGCAGTCAAAGTTTGATGGGTTCGGTGCAGTGGAAATGAAGTGTGTGAATTTGTGGAAAACCTGAATGAAATCGAGAACATTGTTCAATACCCACTTCAGGTGTGCCACGATGGTCGTGCGATTTCTGCGCAAAGCGTCGGACATAACCTTTCAGGAAACCTGGGACTGTCAGAGTGTTTAAAGACGATATGAGAGATCACAGGGTGCTACAATAATCGTAGGACGCACCTTGGGATATAACATGTGGGGGAGGCTATCGAATCGTCACAGTTCAGTGTTGAGCTCCGAGTCCAAGAAGCCAAAATACTCAGGTGATGACTCACTCTGAAAATGAGAGATCCGTATCCGAATACAACGAATGGAGGGTTAGCCATGAAAGATCAAGGTCCAACTTGAGGCTGAGTTACACTTGATCGCAATCTGCACATCATAGTTACTGGTCACACGGTAGAGAAAATGTATAAGTCGGCTATGTGAGACACCGGCTTAGCCCCTTGCAAGGTCACCACGGTCTAGGTTTTTAATTTCACACCGATCTCACTCACTCTCGCACCTCTACAGTATGCACCTTGGTGGGTAGGCGAGCCATGCCAACTGCACCACTTACTACTAGTAATCAGCAAAGCCACCATTTTGACACAGATGAGACCGGCAATAAAACTACCCGCCATCCATAAGTACATAAATAATCATCTGCCATTTGGTAACCCAGCCTAACGACTGGCGGGAAAAATAGAAAGCCCACAGACTTCCGAGTTACCTATGTGAAGTTGTATTTGATCCTCGCTCTCCATTCGACGAACGCAGGCCACGTCCAGTACAAAATATGTCCCAGCCTGTAATACAACGGCGTAAACACCGTCTTCTCGCTAGCGTCGATTGCGCTCATACACCGGTCGGCCACGAACTCGCGCTTCAAGCCGTGCTTGTTGGGGTCGGATTCATAGACAGTGGGAGTGGAGATCCCGGGGGGGTTGTCGACCGCAGAAGCGCGGAAGGCGCCCTCGATGGTGCCTGGCAGCATGAATGTAAAAGCGATTGAGGGATGTTCGATAGAGAGCGCTTGATAGAGCACAAGCGATGCCGATTTCGTGGCAGCGTACAGCGAGCGCGTTGGTGCGGGTATTAGTGCTGCGACGGATGACAGCAGGAGCACCGACGGTGCGGGCGAAGTGTGTGAGAGCAGGGGTATCTGTACGAAGTGTTGTGTCAAAGGTATTTCTCCATAACGAGCGCTAGGACTCACAAACGCAATTGCAGCAACGTATGGACCGATGAAGTTTCCATTCACTGCGGCCGTGGCTGCTTTCACGGCATGCTGTATACCCTCAGGACTAGCTTGGGACCCGACGATATCTAGCGCAGAAATGTCGACGCCCGCGACCGACATGAGTGGCTGTAGAGCCGAGACGCCGGCGGTGAGAATGAGCGTATCAAGCCCGCGCCATGCTATAAGCACGTATGAATATCTTGCGTTATGACATTCTCAAACTACTACGCACCGCCATATAGCATTTCGCGCAAGTGCACCATGTCCTGTGTCTCCGCAAAGTTGCCCAAAATGCCTAGTACGTGGTCTGTGAACCCCGCCCGTTCGGAGAGCTCCTTGCATTCCTGCACGACCTCGTCCAACATCGCTTGTCGCCTGCCTACCACACACACGAAGGCGCCGCGAGAAGCGTATTTGTGTGCCAGCGTTCGCCCGACGCCACTCGTTGCACCGAGGATTAGCACACGCTCCCGGTCGAAGGGAATTTGGGACGTCCGTGGTGATCTGCGGGAGCGAAGCAGGTAGTAAGTCGAGAGACCGACAGTGAGGATCCCAGCGAGCGTTGTCGACAGCGGTGCATTTTGGGCTGATTGAAGGAGTTGATTGAGTGCTTTGGAGGGCATCGTGAATGTTAATGGGGATATGCTTACGTAAAGAATGTGTTTCGTGACGGTCAAGACAAAATTTGTTCTGTCAGACTTGGATCTCCATCAGAAGACGCAAGTGTTGATGTGCCGTGCAGTAGGTCCACATTTGCGAATCATGGCTTATCACACGTTACATCTTCTAGTTCCAGAAAATACCAAGGTCGATCAGCTGTGGTGGAAAGTGATTTTCGTAACACGTGATGCGGACGCGTCGCTTGCCGCAGGGCCAATTCAAAAGTGGAGCTCAACAGTCAAAGTTTGCCGGGGCCGAGGTCCCGGTCAACGGCATCGCTTGGAATGCAGCAGAAGCACCCGAGCAAATATCCAGCCTGCTGCGCACTGCTGTCCGTGTTTCTGCGCTTGCTCAGCAACACGAGCGTTTCTAATTCTCCACCATGACGCACTCTGTTAACCTTTTTCTCTTCAATTTCGCTTGTTCACTATTCTTGCCATCGTTAGCTGCTGACGAACAGCATTGGAGATCACGTTCGATTTATCAGGTACGTCTGATACTCCCCTTCTTTGGATATGGAGACTCGACTATGTCGCAGGTCATGACGGATCGGTTTGCACTCCAGGATATGAGCGACGCCGCTGCGTACAACGTTCTCTGTGATACTTCTGCACTTCACTACTGTGGTGGTACTTGGAGAGGCGTCATTGATCATCTCGACTACATCCAAGGTATGGGTTTCGACGCCATCTGGATTTCGCCACCGTTTGCCAATGTCGAGGGCCAGACCCCGTTGGGCGAAGCATATCATGGGTATGTTCGTTCCCCTGACTTCGTCGTTGTTGACCCATTGCAATACACAGATACTGGACCCAGAACCTGAACGCGCTCAACCCGCATTTCGGCACAGCTAACGACCTGAAGAATCTTAGCGACTCCCTTCACGCTCGGGGAATGTACCTCATGCTCGACGTCGTCGTCAACCATATGATGTCTTCCAGCCTTTTCAACGCAACCACGGCGCAGCTTGCAATCGCCAACACGACCAACACGACCGGGCTGCAGCCTTTCACAGATTTCTCGTATCTCCACCCAGTTTGTTGGGTCACTGACTATGGAAATCAGACGGAGGTGGAGCAATGTTGGCTCGGAAACGAGAGTATGCCGTGGGCGGATGTGGATACGGAAAACGTTGACGTTGTCAGAACACTGAACGGGTGGATTAAGGACGTAGTCGGGGAGTTTGCGGTGGACGGGCTGAGGTTGAGTACGGTCAGGTACGTTTCGATGGACTTTTGGAACACCTTCACGACTCAGGCAGGGATTTTTACTCTCGGAGAGGTATGCAACGTCCAGAGCAAAAGAGAGACAAACTAAAGTTATGGACAGGTGTATTCGGTCGAAGTGAATTACACCAGTCCCTATACTAGTGAGCCAACTATTTGATCGTCAACGCACAGACATGTTGATGCTGTGGAAGGCATCATGAACGCTATACTGGACTATCCTACCTGGTTCGAACTCGTGCCCGCATTCACATCGCCAAAGGGCGACTTTAGCGGACTGAAAAATGTTGTCCAGCAATCACAGGATGCGTACACCAGCGGAACCTTTATGACAGGGTCCTTCCTGGAAAACCACGATCAACCCCGTTTCAGTTCGTTGACTAGCGACCCTGCGGTACGAACAGCTCTGCATCTGAGTCCGACGCGTTGACTAAAACGCCGGGCATAGCTTCGCGCGAATGCCATTGTCTGGCCATTTATTCACGATGGAATTCCCATCCTCTATTACGGTAAGCTGTAAACTAGCCATATGCTGAGATCTTCTCCTTATAGCATGCCAGGACAGGAACAGGGACTTTCAGGAGGTCCAACTCCAAGCAATCACGAACCGTATGTTTGTGTTTGTGTCCCCTCATGGCAATGCTCACTGGATTACAGGCTATGGTACACACGCTATGACATAGAACACCCACTCTATATGATGGTCGCAGCGCTAAATCGAGCACGAAAAGCCGCCATCTTTTCGGAAAAATATTTCTTGACGACGCCAGTCAGTTCAAATTTGTTTCGAGCCGCTGCGGAAGGGAAAGAAGATTTTATTAACCAGGCCCATTCAGATGCAGTTCCTGGATACCAATTCGTACAACACGCTCGCGGTCTGGAAGGCGCCCATGCTCACACTGTTGACCAATGTCGGTGGCCAACAGACGAATTCCGTCCTATGGAACGTGACACATCCTGTGTTTAAGGGTCGACAACGACTGGTGGATGCGTTGACCTGTCGAGTATTTTTTGCGGTGGAAAACGGCGGAGTATCGATCCAGTCGGATGATGGGATGCCGAAGGTTCGGATCAGAGCGCTCATTGGTTGATGATATAATGATGATGCTGACTGTGGAACCTCCCTGTCATCGCTTGGAGCAGGTACTCTTGCCAATGACGTCGCTTGAAGACACGAATTTCTGTCCGCAGAATACAGACGTTGGAAACGGTGGGAGGAGGGATATCGGTACTGCGATGTCGTGGGCTTTTGTCTGTTCAGCGATGACCGTCGTCCCGGCGGTTATTGTATTCGCTTGAGTGCAATATCCCGGTCCTGTCGGGCGTGTAGCGGTCCGGCTGCGGGACGAATCGGTATCTACTTTCTGCGCCCCTTGTGGCGGTTGCTGATTCGGACTCGAGTTGCCGGCCGGAGTACAATGATCATGATATATCCGGAACTTGGAGTCCAACCTCCAACCTGGTGCTCCGCCTGCGTGGATGCTGCAGATGGCGTGCCAACAGTGAGCCTTCAGGAGACGGTCTCGGCCGATCATGATGTAATTACAAAAATGTCGCGGTGTTGGCGTCCGGACTCGGGGATCCCTTAAACGGATCCAGTGTTGGAGAATTTTTGATTCGATTAGTCAGAGTTGATCAAGTTACCAAGCATACGATTACGACAAGTTAAGACGACCCTTTACTTAAAGCCCTTCTCCGAGCACTTGACTTCTTGCACCTCTTCCCAATGCCCGTCAGACCCCCACAAGACGTTTATGCGACCCACGTATCGTCATCTCGCGGCTACCCAATCTGGTCACCCGACTCGCTCTTGTCCAATCGACCCGAAGGCCTCAGGATAGGCGACGTTGGCGTCGTTGTTCCCAGCAACGGCAACTTCGATGTTTTTTTCAACCTTTGCGTGCCCAGGGACCACGACTTGCATCGCTCGATCGGCGTTCCCGAAGGTTTCAATCACGTTGAATTGAGTGATGCAGATATCGAGACTGTCACAGAGGCAGAGAGCGCTGGCCAGATCTTCAGCGGCTCTTCAGTCACCCGAGTAGACGGCGACGACGATGGGACACCGAGGTACGTTTTGCTGCGTTCTGAACGAGACTTTTTCTCCTTGACACTACCACCCGTTTCATCCTTTCGTCGGTCGGACAGAGCCGGGCAGTACACGTTTAGGATGTCGTCGAATGAGGGCGCGGTCCTCGTCCTCCCGAATGGCGCGGAACGCCACGACGTGCGCGATCCTTGTGTGTTCTTTGAGCAGGCGGCTTTACATGGGGCGACGTGGTACCGGTTTGCGGAGGAGAAGCTCGGTCGGACCATCAGCAACAACGCCATCTACGTCGTCACGGGCCTTCACAAGGCGCGGTCGTGGGGCGTCGCAGAATACCACAACAACGAACGAGAAGGCGGCGAGTTCACGGCGAGGTTCAATGCCACGGGGTCGGCCGCAGGGTGTGGGTGGGAGTCGGCTAGGAGCATGGAATGGCGTGTTGGTCCTACCGCTGACAGTCTTGGCATCCCGAATCAGACTGTGTTCATTCGTGGGTTCAAGATCGCGTTGAGGAGCGCTGGGAGGCGGGACCTCTCACAGAGATCGGTCAGCTTCCAGCCTGCCGTGCGACCCAGTCACGCGACCTCTGCCTCTTCCGGTGACTCGTGGTTGGGAAACGTTTGGAGGGGCATCTCCAAGAGTATCCGCCCATCAAGCGACGGGAGCGAGCGTGACCGACGTGCCGGGCCAGACTCGCGCGAGAATGTAGGCGCGCGTGTCGAGATCCAGCGTGTACCAGAAATAGCACCGGTAAGTCTGAGGGATTTGAATCGCTTAGGTGCTACTCTAAAGGGGAATTTTCAAAAAGGTTTTCCATCCCTCGGACGTCATTAATAAATATATACTTCAGAAAGCATGTCGTTTTTCCACGATTGCGTCGGGAACATGGGAAAGGTTTACATTTTTTTTCCGATCGTTAGGAACCGTCTGCCAAGGTAGCGATCACACACGATAGTGATTGGGGCTCTCTTTTCGACGAGGTCAGTCGCGGCTGCACTGGCGCTCTTGCTCAGCATGTATAGGCGCTGAACTGCTTTCATGTTCCAGGGCTTACTCGAGCCCAAAGAACTCATCAAAGACGCTCTTCTAACAAGAGCGGTGTCTGAGAGATTCACAGTTGTCTTACGGAACGGTAAGGGGTTTTGGTTACGTATTTCGACAACGACTGAGATGACGCAGGTGTGGCGTATCTGCAAACCTCTGGGTCCGTTTCGACCAAGTGTTTGACTGCCATGGTCTAATTGTTGCTCATAGCAGATCAGACACTCGCACGGACGTTACCACTAACGATCTGCCAGAAGCAGTGGCTACTAACGAGTCTCCGAAAGAGACAATTGACAAACCGGTTGGAGTGACGGGAAAAGTGGAAGCCGAACCTTGCCGTCCCGGATCGATTAGCGTAGTGTCTGAGAGCAATTATCGTTGCGTCGATCCAAGTTCTGACGAATGCGTCTTGATATCAAACGCTCCTGAGCGGTACGTCGTTCCGAATGCACCTCCCATATGCCATCTAGTCATTTGTTTGCCACGCAGTCAGCCTGCAGACCTACAGAGGTGAGTACTCAAGTCAAAGTTTACCCAGGTGTCCGTTGGTTTTGATCGATCGGCAGTATTCCTTGCAAGCTCGGACCGACTCCTCCACCGGCCCCTCCCACATCGGAAAAATCAGTCCGCACAATTAGGGCAATCGTGATATCCGATTACGTAAGCAAATTGGTGTTTAGATGTTGCGATGCTTCCTCATACACTAATTATCCTCCCGTATAGATCTGCAGTTTCTGCTATATATGCGAGAAGATTCTTCATGATGCGATCGAAGCTTGTCGGGACCTACCCGTCCGATTCGATGTGGAATTTCGCCCTTTTGTTCTCGTAAATCCAACCTCTTTACCCATTCAAGATCCGAAACAGGTCCTGTATCGCAACGCTTACCTCCTGCAGCGGTTTGGGAAGGAGGAAACAGAGCTCAAGCTGAGAGCAGTTGACGAGTTTGCGCAAAAAACAGGACTAACGCTGTTGGCCTTTCTTCTCGAAATGATCGCCTGCCATTGTTTCTAACGAATTATATGTCTAGAACTGAAGACAACATCATATGTGGGACCGTTAAGGCTCACCGGTTGTCTGCGAAAGCGTACAAGGAAGGCGGACAGAGCCTGCAGTGGAAGTTCAACTTGTACATGTTCGACGCGTGTCTTTCGAGAGGACGGGACCCCAGTGACGAGGACTTGCTAATCGAAGCTGCCGTCCACGTCGGGCTCATGAACAAAGAGGAGGTGTGTTTACCGACGTCGATGGTGAACCTTGACTCGTAACTGGCTGACTCACGCTGCGCCTTTCACAGGCAGCCAAATTTTTGCAGTCGACAGAGTATCTGGATTGTGTGGAAAAGATGGTCGAGGCCGCGAGGGCGCAGGGTATCAATGGTGTGCCGTTCGTCATCATTGACGGCAAGTGGGCCGTGAACGGTGTTCAGCCTGTGGAGTGTTTTATCCAGGTAAGCCCAGTCCCGTCCACCATCATCAACCCGTTGGCTGGGACGAAATATCTAAACAACCTTTCTGCCGCCCAGATCTTCCGCAAACTGGCGCAACTACCTGCTCCCTCGACCTCCTGCACTGGAAATGCGAAGACGGAGCATGAAGGCGAGGTGCACTAATATGGAGATAGGGAATGGCAGATATGTGCATGTGGGTCGCTAGGTTTCTTCTGTTCTCTGCTTTCGTTTGCATGATGCATGTAGGGTCTTCAAATCTGATCGAATTTCTTTTTTTCGATCGTTCGAGATTTGCATAGATATGTATGTATGTGTTGGATAATAGCTGTAAGTTAGTCCATGCCACCATGCTAAATCTATTTATTTTTAAACGGAGGGGATCTCGCATCGGATAAGTATTTGTAACCGCATGATATGTGAGATTATAGTGCTTGATGTCATGATGAAAGCTGTCATACCAGTAATGTAGTATCCTGATTGGCGGATCTCCATCTCATAAATAAAATACATGTCATTTCTACTCATAGTAAGGATGCCAAGCAAATAAACAGACAAACACACTCGCGGTCCGCTCCGTGATCATACAAGAGGCTAAGAGGGCTTCAAACAGAGCAGACAACTTTCTGCACTAGTACGCGTCGTTCAAATTCAGCAACTTTGTCCGAGATATCTGGCAACTGGCCAACGCCTCGGGATTCTCCACCACCAATACTCTTCACTACTTTCGTAGAACTTGCCAGCACAGGGGCCGAGGCTCGAGGGGGTGCAAACTGCATGCTTTCCAACTCTCGAGGATCCGTTCCTGACATCACATATGTAGCAGTATTTTGGGTCCATCCTTTTCCCTGAGCCACCCGGAATACGATGAGCAGCGTGGAAATTGTCTGGTGTGGAATCGTCGTGAGAACAGGCTAGTAAGGCCATTCGAGTGACTTTCACCTGGAATTGACTCAAGGACTGTGAGATCACTTGTGATACTGGGTTGTTGAGCCCAAACAGGACGAGGAAAGCGATAGATATGGTGGAGTACAGTGCAGCCGACTCGATAAGCATCGCAGTGGTCGACGTGTACTGCGTCCCGTATTTCGGTCCCATCAGGGAAACGATGCGGTATCTCAAGGACAGCAGACGGAGAACGATGGCGATCGTCAGAATGATGTTGAGCACCAGGGAGAGGCTAAGGTAGGGCAACGTGTAGTTGGTACCGTTCGACACGAACGGATTCGTAGCCGTCACTTGAATCAGGAACATAACCCCCATGGCTGTGTTCGGAGTACGTCAAGCCCATTTCGAGAGCTGTAGATGGAATTGAATGTGCCAACCTACTGATCCTGCAAATAATATGCAAGGAAAGAACATGACGATCCAGAGAGGGACCCAGCACATCTGATAAATGACTTTAAAGCGCCACACCTGACTTGATGGTGAGAAATGACTAGTAGAATGTTTAATTTGACCCTCACTGACCACCAGAGCGTCAGACAACAAGCCAGACAGAGTGAACGCCACGTTTGCCGCAGATTTAATTGGGATATAAACCGTATCCATCTCGAATGCACTTGGACCACCTGGATAGTCGCGATCGTCGATGAACGACATCTGGGTGAATATTGCAAGTCCGATCATGAAGATGGTTCCGAGGAGGATGTAGATGGTGATGAAGATCAACAGAAGCAAACGGTTTTTGAACCCGACACGATTTTGTTTGCGGATGAGGTGATAAAAAGACAAGACATAAAGGCAGACTGTAATGCCATAGGCAATGGAACTGACGATGACGCCTTGAAGAAGACACCTTTCCAAGAACAGGGTCTGGGAGTCTTCATCTGGAACCCAACTGGAGCTTGGGGCCATATGAGCAGCCGGGCTGGCAAGGTCCGAGGATGCAGGCCTAGGGCACAGCTGAAGGCCTCGATTGAATAGACACCAGGCAGAAAACCTCGAGCAGTTCTAAAGTCTGTTGGTGAGCCTGGGAAACTTGGTGTGCTATGCAACCATACATGGATCTGTCTTCACCGCCATGGCCGGCGCGCATCATGATGGTGATGGAAAGAAAGACCTCGGCAATTTGCTGTTCAATTCGCTGATCCGGAGTGCTTCCTTTGCAGTTGATTTTTATAGTTTAATTATAGGGGTACCGTTCGGGGGACAGGTGGTATTGTTCGTGGGCTTCCGTTTTACCGAGAGAATCATGTCATCGAAGGTTAACGAAATGTCTCCTGGCAGGAACGGTAACGCCCAAGTTTCTAGCGGCGTTTCAAACCGTACTCCTCGAGTTCCCTTTAATCGACTGGTGATATTGTAGCAAGAAAACAACATATTTCTGATTTTATTTCGCTTGATCCCATGCGGGTTGTGGGCTGCTCAGCCACACACCACCCCCCAGCCCTCGTATTCCTCCCTCCCCTCTTGTACCGCCAAAATTTTGGTTCTGAGGGCCCTGCCTACAGGCCCCAACCCATTTTCGTCCGATGGGTACGTTGGTACGTGGATATCTTTTCCTTCGAACCCAATCCTGTGTGCGGCGGCAACAATCGCAGCTGTACCTACACAGAGGATTTCGAGAAGGATACCCTCAGACGACCAGCGCTCGAGGTCGTACATAGTGAAGGTGCGTTCTGCAGCGTACAAGGTCGCACCGGCGGACACGTGGAAGGCCTTGTCCTCGGCGAGGGTAAGACATGATGCGCGTGTGACGCCGGGAAGAATCGTCCCGTCCAACGGGGCCGTGATGATGTCCAGACCTTATGTTCAAGTCCATTCGCGGTCAACCCGGCCATTCCGGAATCATTTGAAGGGCTACGCACCGTCTCCACCTGCACGCTTGAGGACGACAAAGACGTTCATCGCACCCGCCTCCGTTACCCGCTTATCCTCGCCGAACAACCATAACACCTGGTCGTATCCCTGTTCTGCAGCCAGGCGTTGGGGCAAGAACCCAGGTGCATAGTTTGCACCGACTTTATCTCCTCCAACACCGCCAGGCCACGCTCGCACGGCGTCGGTCGCCGCAAGCAGGGAGACCGGGCGTTGGAAATAGGGCCCGCATGGGGTGGCGATGACGTAGAGAAGGGCGTGGTCAGAGGCGATGACGCCGAGTGCTGTTAGCGTTGGTGAGGAAGTAATGGGAGAAGGTGGGTACAGTGAGAATACGGCATACCTGGACGTGTGCCGATGATGGTGGGTCGCAGGTAAAGACTGTACCCAGATAACGTCGGGATCCATCGTTTGTCGATTTGGACCAAGCGTTTTATGAGCTCGAGGACGGCGTCTCCGTCGATAGGCTATCGTACACCATGAGACAAGGACAATGACGAGAAATAGGACGGGACAGTGGAAGGGAGCGACCTTCACTCACTGGAAGTGACAAACGCTTAGCAGAACGCTCCAAACGCCGCATATTCAGATCAGGGCGGAACAGTCGTACTTTGCCATCGGATCCAAGGTAAGCCTGTACATGCATCGCGCATCCTTTAGTTTTATTTGGCCTATGTGAAGCGGGTTAAGCAGCACACCTTCATACCCTCGAACATGTTGGAAGAGTATTGGAAGCAAGACGAGGCAGGGTCAAGCATGAGCGGAGCGTAAGGTTTGATTTCAGGCTGGGACCATCCAGTGACAGGATGAAAGGAAGCGATGGCCATGTGGTCGCTGAAAATCTATCACCAACCCAACCCAATCTGAGTGTCAGTACATCGTGATTAAGGATAATCAATGAAAGGTGGATGTTCATCATAATCATTGCACAGACTACAGTATATGAAGATTCGGGAAGGGGGTACTCACCGTTCCAAACGCAATCTTCAGCTTCTCGGGATCAGGAAGGGATTTCGGCGCATCGGTCAGGCTAATTTTTAGTTTCGCGGTCTAGAAAAGATCGACGGTGTCGGTCGGAACAGATCAGCGATCAGCGATCAACCACTGATTCTCGTACGCACATCAAGCCGCGCGAGTCCAACGGCGGCGTGTTCGTCACGCTCGCTCGCGCGCACAATTTTGTACGGCGTCTCTGTTCGTGTGGCGGGTGTCTCGATCCGAGTCATGTCTCAGATGGTATCTGTCAGTATCAGGGAGTGAGAATATCGATGGTCGTCTGAGATCCTGTTTTTATCTCACTGCGCCGAGTCATATTCTCGTGTGCACGCATACGTGTCAAATTGACAATCGGCCGTTTTTCGTAAGATTCCCTTGTCCGAGTCATTTCTCATCGGCTACCGCTGTCCGCTGTCACGGTATGATATATGACCAACCGCTTGTATGATCAGCCAATCGGCCGGCGGCGCGGGCCTGCCGTGGTTCGCTCAATGATGATGGGGTTCAAGTTCACTCATTGCAAACTTTCTTTTCGCGATGACGCCAACGAGTACAGTAGAATATCTCATACGGGAAAGAAAAAGTTATGCATCATGAAAGATACCATTTCGATCGACTCGACACTGGCATGACACGTGACATCTGTGACATGCTGGTGTGTGACGTGTGACTACTCAGTCTCCACATACTTGAAGTGTCTGGCTTCAGCATCATCCTCCAATCCATCTATACCATCCCCCATCTTGCAGTCCTGCTGGGAATCCTTACCATCCTGTCCATTCTGTTTCTTATCATGGGGATATTTAGCAATAGTTCCTATGCATTGGAATTTCATCTTCTCTACCATGCATCCCATGTGTGGGTGATCACAACCCATTGATAGTATCTAGTGGATAGATTTGAACTTGATATACTTTCAGTAATTATCTAGTATGTTTATGGCTACCCAACTATGCAAAATTATA
>JBBPLL010000518.1:0-20761 GCA_038089755.1 Leccinellum rugosiceps | reverse complement strand
CCACAAACCGATGGACAAGCTGAATGTATCAACAGGGAATTGAACCAGTATCTGTGTTTGTTCATCACTGAAAAACAAGATCAATGGGTTGAGTGGCTAGCCCTTGCCCAGTTTAACTTTAACAATACCAAATCTTCCTTGATGGGCTTTGCACCCCAACTTATGAAAACCTTCGAGCCTCGACTCAGTTTCGAATCCACTATCGTTAAATCTCCAGCTACTAAACAAATGGCAGAACAGATGAAAGCCAACCTACAATTGGCTAAACAAAACCTCAAAAAAACTCATGAATGTATGCATCAGCAAGCTGACAAACATTGTTCAAAAGCACTGGATTACAATCCTGGCGATCTTGTTCTCTTGTTGACCTTGCACTTACAACTTGCCGACCGACCTTCTTCGAAACTCACGGAATGATGGATAGGACTTTTTCAGGTTCTTGAAGTCTTCACCAATTTGGTTAAATTATTGTTACCAAAATCGAATCATGTGTGATCCACTGTCAATGTCTCGCATGTAAAACTGTATATCAAACCCCTCGAAGGCCAACCCATCGTCCATCCTGGTCCCATCTCAGTTTCCAATGAAGGATCCGACGAGTTTGAAGTTGATTACATTGTGGATTCTCAGCCTGTTGGTTGTGGTTTCCAATATCTGGTTCATTGGAACGGTTATGATGACTCAGATCGTACATGGGAATCAGCATCTAACTTGAAGACATCTGCACTAGATGCTATCAACAATTTCCATCGCACCCACCCTTCAGCCTCTCAGAAGTTGAAGATGGCTTGCAAGCTCTTTGACTCACTTTTCTGTACTCCAGTGGTTAACTTTACCACTGGTTGATGTACTCCTCTGCTGTCTCCTTCCTCACTGTTGCTTGATCTGGAATCTCAAGCCTAGCAGGGGGGTAATGTTACACCCCTCGTCAACCGCCTCTGACTTATATATGATACACAACACCTCTGGGACCATGTCTTGAACTGATGTCACTTCAATTTATCTATAAACTTTCATCTTCTCTGAGTTATGTGATCCTTTATGTGTCCTACTTTGTCACATGCCCTTGTTATCTCTTATCTATGATATCATTACATAGCCTTACACATGTACCCCTCATGTATGGGAACACTCCCACACTCATGAGAACACTATAGCCATATCAAGAAGTAGTAGATAGCTTATTATTAGACACAGCATGGTCTGTGCACATGTACTAGTAGTATATAACATGAATGCACACAACTGAACAGCTCAGTCTGTTCTGGTTGGATTCCCGCCACAACTATCCCTTTCTATAGTTTGTCTTGTTGAGGTACCAGAGCCTGTATAGGTTTGATGGTCACCTTCAGATGGTGGTCAACATCCTGATCTGAGATGGGAAGGGCTAACTGCAAGCCAGGATCAGAGTCGTCATTCACTGGCACGTTTCCCGACAGAGGCTGCTGCTGAGGAAGATTCCAATGGGCCATGAAGTCACAAGATGGATGGCTGAGTCCAACGCTGCCTATTGATATTAGACAGGCATATTGAATTGTGGAGCCTTGGATCAGGTTAGACTCGGAGTCAAGGTTTAGTTTAATACATAGTAGTAGTCACTGGGCATGTGTATTTGGTTGTATTTACTGTACTTAGTACTAAGTTTGAATGGATTTACCATTTCCCAATTAGTCAATTCCATTCCTTGGTGTCCTGCGCTGCGACCACTTGCACACTTTCCTGAGGTTTCGAAGAACCTTGCTTTAAACCTTATCGATATTATATACCCATTTCCGACAGCCCCCTGTGCTGTCACGACTGGCACCTTTTGTATTGTAATAGTTTAATATCACCTGTGTCCCCTCCTCATGGATGGATGGGGGAAAAAATAGTTACATAGATTATGTTCACAACCAACCAATAAACCTGTCCATCATTTCAACAAAGAGTACATAGTACAAAGCCACTGTCAGTGAGGTCAACCACTAAGTACCTCTTGTGCATAATCATTGATGGCATATGCAGGCTAAATTACCTTGTTTACCAAGGGGTTACTGTTCATAATTGCAGCTGTAGACTTCAACTTTCATGGGAAAATAAGAGTGGCTGTGGAATATTTGTAGTATCATGATTTGGTCCAAAGTGCACAAAAAGTCCACATGCATTTTAGAGTGTTACACATGAGGTACATAGTATATATTCACACACACTCACAAGACTTGTGTTAGAGCACACATACCAAGTAATCACCAAGATGGGATGTATTGATAGACTCAGACTCAAGTGACACTCATTACATACTATGGTAAGGTCATGTACTAAGGTTGCACTCTTTGAATGTCACTCTATGTGCTGGGAGGAGAGAGAGGCAGTGGACTGAGAGGGTATGGACAGGAGCCCGAGTTGCCAGGTTTGTATGAGCTGCTTGGGTGGGTGGGAACACCTTGCAGATGCATGTACCCAGCAATTGGGATTGCATGCTCTGGACCCCAGGGAACTTGAAGTGATTTGTGAGGTGCTAAAATGGGAAATGGAGGCAGGGCAGGGTGGGTGTGCTGAAATGGGCTCAGAAGTCCATGCTTTTCTTAGGTTACCATCATACCTTGGCAATTACCCTCACCCCCTCATCTATATTCCATGGCACACTTGACCTCTCACAACACACTTATGACAACAACGTGGCAAAGAACATCGCTATATCACCCATTCCATGACAATGACCCCCATCAGGACTGCATGCACCCACATCCTCACATCTCTCTCTCTCTTTTTCTCCTACCCTATGCACAACAACGATGTGATGAGATGCCACAGCAGAGAGACAATGGCAAGAGGAGAAGGAGCAATGACAATGATGACATGACGTGTGACAAATGCAACGACCATGGCGAGGTGCATTCCTGTCTCTCCCTGTCTCTCTTTTCTCTCTTATCACACTCACCCCATACCAGACCTTATCCACACCACCAGTGCACCCTGGGTCCTCGCCCCTCCGAGTGAGTCCTCAAAGTCTACAGCTGATCCTACCCAGACCAGTTGTAACATGGATGATGTCATAATCATCTACATTGATGATCTTCTCATCTTCTCTAAATATGATGACATGAAACAACACCAACAAACTGTCCTAAAAGTCTTAGAAAGGCTATGAAAGCATGATCTATTTGTAAAACCCGAGAAATGTTTCTTTGGGGTAAAAAGTGTTGACATGCTGGGCATGATTGTTAGTGAACAAGGAATCTTGATGAACCCAAAGAAAGTAACCGGTATTACTGATTGGCCTATCCCTTCCAATGTAAAAGGAGTTCAAAGCTTCTTAGGATCAGCCAATTTCTATTGCAGATTCATCGCAGACTATAGCCCGGTTGCTAGATCCCTCCATGACTTAACTAAAAAGGATCAAACCTAGGATTGGAAAGAAACACAACAAAAAGTGTTTGATATGCTAAAACAGAAATTCATAACCACTCCAATCCAAAGTTATCCTGATGACACCACCCCCTACCACATGGAATGTGATGCCTCAGATTTTGCCACAGGAGCAGTACTCTCTTTAAAGAAAAACAACAAATGGTATCCTATCACATATATGTCACACTCTATGACCCCAGAACAATGGAACTATCCTATCACAGATAAAGAAATGCTAGCTAGCATTCTCAGTCTTGAAGAGTGGTGTCATCATCTAGAAGGTGCTCATTTCCAATTCGAAGTATGGACTGATCATAAGAATCTCCAATACTTTATGACATCACAAAACCTCAATAGATGATAGGCTCATTGTGCCCTTTATTTATCTCATTTCAACTATCTGCTTATAAATAAACTGGGAACATCTATGGGAAAGGCAGATGTGTTGTCACAAAGAGAAGATCACATGCAGGGCATCGAAAATGATAATAAGGAGATGATCATAATTCCTGAGTCATGAATCAGATACTCGGCAGATGCATCCTTGTTTGATAAAATCAAAAATGCATATCTGGGGATAACATGCCCTGATAGAGCTGAGCTAAAGCAGGATCTATATTTATACAACCAAAAGATCTGGGTGCCTTCCCAATATAGGGAGGAGATCATTTCACATTATCATGATCATCCACTCAGTGGACATAAAGGCACCGACAAAACTGCAGAATTGATTTCTCGGTACTATGGATGGCTGGGATTATGAAAACAGGTGGAAGAATACTGTAAAGCCTGTGAACAATATGCTCGCATGAAACCTACCAATCAGGCACCTGCAGGACAAAGTTGACCTCTACCAATCCCTAGTGGACCCTGGAAAGATATTTTGGCTGATTTCATGACTGGATTTCCCAATTCACATGGCTTTGACAGTATCCTCATAGTAGTAGATCAATTCTCTAAGGAAGTCACCCTGATTCCCATCACTAAAACCATTATGTCCAAAGGAACAGCAGAGCTGTATCGAGATTTTCATGACCAGATTCCCCAATTCACATGGCTTTGACAGTATCCTTATAGTAGTAGATCAATTCTCTAAGGAAGTCATCCTGATTCCCATCACTAAAACCATTATGTCCAAAGGAACAGCAGAGCTGTATCGAGATTTTCATGCCCGGATTCCCTGATTCACATGGCTTTGATAGTATCCTCATAGTAGTAGATCAATTCTCTAAGGAAGTCACCCTGATTCCCATCACTAAAACTATTATGTCCAAAGGAATAGCAGAGCTGTATTGAGATTATGTCTGGAAACATCATAGACTCCCCAACACAATCACCTCAGATTGTGGACCTCAATTTGCATCTCAGATGATGCAGGATCTCTTTAAATTATTGAAAATCGAAAAGAAAATGTCCACGGCCTATCACCCTCAAACCGATGGACAAACTGAATGTGTGAATTGAGAAGTACTACAATGGTATTTACGTCTCTTCACTGCAGAAAAACAAGATCAATGGGTTGAATGGCTGGCCATCACTCAGTTCAACTTCAACAACACCCAATCATCTGCTAATGGCTTTACCCCTTTTGCACTTACCAAGACATTCAAACCATGCCTAGGTTTTGAGCCCACTAAAGTAAAAGCTCAGGGAGCCTCGGACTTTGCAGATCAGATGAAAACCAGTCTGGATATCACTAAACAAGCCTTGGAAAAGACACACAAGTGCATGTGCTCTAATATGGACAAACACCGATCTTTGGCACCTTCTTATAACATTGGTGATATGGTCTGGTTGTCATCTGAGCATTTAGATCTCCCCCAAACACATTCTGTCACTAAACTAAAGCCCTGCTGGATCAGTCCTTATCATATTCTGGAAGTCCTTGAAAACAACTTGGTGAAACTACTCCTTCCCAAGGGAAGTTGAGCACGAGCAACCATAAATGTTAGTAGAGTAAAGCCTTATGTTGAGCCCCTTGACTAGGGATGAGCATGGGTATACCCTGGGATACCCACACCTATACCCCAGTATATATCCACACCCACCTTGTGGGTGTGGGTTTTCTTGTGGGTTGACCAAAAATGACCCATGGGTTCTCTATGTAGCAATTTACTAGGCACATTAACCAGACATAACAAGGCAGAAATCCTAACCAGATACTAACCAAGCATGTACAAGCACACTAACCAAAAATAACTATGAATCCTAACCAGATACTAACCAATGCTTTCCATTCCTCCTAACCAGGACTAACTAATCTTTGCCTTCTAATCCAAACTAACCAATATTTTATTTTGTCTCCTAACTCAAACTGACCAATATTTGCCTCCTAACTGAGACTAAGAAAAGATTGCTATGATTGACTTCCATGATCTCTGATTTTGTCTGATTTTTCCCACCACTTTTTGACTTCACAGAAGCTAATCTATGCTTTATTAACATAAATCTCGAAAATGGCTATATCTCTATAGCAGGATGACCAATCTGTGTGATCTATGGCTCCAATGGAAGCTATCCATTTATACTACATATCATGTAGTGGTGCTGAATCACAGATCAGACATCTTTGAATGTGAGAAGCACAAATACTCCATGACAATTTCTTCCAAAATAACATCTGACACAAAAACACTTATATCTCTGCCGCATCTTCACCAAATTACATGATCCATAATTCATATGAAGGGCATTCGTCCACTCTACCTCCGATACACCCACCATTAAGCACCTAATTCTCATAGTACAAAGTTGCAGATCAGTTTCTTGGTTAGTGTCTGGTTAGTACTTTGTTGGTGCCTGGTTAGGATTCCTGCTTTGTTAGTTCTGCCTAAAATACTTGGTTAGTCTCTGGTTAGGATTCCCACTATGTTAGTTGTGATTAGTGTGCCTGGACATGCTTGGTTACTAGTTAGTGTCTGGTTAGGAAAGTTCATCCTTTATTATATCTGGTTAGTATGCCTGGTAATCCTTCACCTTCAAGTTGATCCTTGGTTAGTGTATGGTTAGGATTTCTGTTTTGTTATGTCTGGTTAGTGTGCTTCAAGTTGTTACTAAATGCATGGTTAGTAGTAGTTTGTTCTTGATTTAATTGTTAGTTGAAAATGGCTGATCAAAGCAAAAACCCACAGTGTGGGTGTGGGTATGGGTATGGGTATCACTGATACTGACCCACACCCACACCCACCACATACCCATACCCATAACCCATGTGGGTTACCCATACCCATGCTCATCCCTACCCTCGATGGCCAGCCTGTCTCCGCCCCTGGCCCCCTCTTGGTCAATGATGAAGGATCAGAGGAATTTGAGGTGGATTATATTGTCGATAGTTGACCTATTGGCTGTGGCTTTCAATACCTGGTCCATTGGAAGGGTTATGATGAGGGTGATCACACTTGGGAACCTGCCTCTGCTCGTATTTTGTGTGAGGTGCCTAGAGCTCAGTATTAAGTTAAGGGTTGCCTTCACTTCCCAATCTGTGAAGGCAATAGTGAGTCATAGGCTCACACATATGTTGATTGGGGAGGAAACTGGGTTTGCCTAGCTATAGCAAAGTTTTAGTACTGTAGGACTGCAATTCTTATTTTTAATTGAAGATATCATGATTCAATTCTTTCATTCTAGGTACATGGGCAGCTGCTCTTCCTTGATTGGAAACTACTAACTGCCAAAGCAAATGCACAAAGGGTTACTTTGTAAACACAGTTGAGATTGCAGTTGTGTTCTACATGAGTTAAGGTCCTCAGACTGCCATTCAAGCACAGTTATTTATACTCCAAGTGAGTGTGACAAGACAATTCCCTTAATGCTAGAGGCCACATATAACAATGAGTAAAGAGGTAGTGGTGTCACATATACTGGTGACAGGTAAGGTGAGAGAGGAGATTAGAGTCTGTTCTTATGAAGGCAATCATGAACCAATAATGGACTCTGGCACCTCAACAAGATAAACAATAGGAAGAGGACTGTGTAGGCAGGAATTCAACTAGAACAGACTGAGGTCTGTTGGTCAATGCATTCATGTTTATATACTACAAGTACATGCACATAGACCATGCTATGTCTGACAATAAGCTATCTACTATATCTATATAAGGATATAGTGTTCCCATGAGTGTGGGAGTATTCCCATACATGAGGTATACATGTGTAAGTCTAGGCTATAATGTCATACTATGTAAAGATAAGGTCATGTAATGAAAGTAAAGCATGTATAGGTCACATGACTCGAGAAAGTAAAGTAAATGGATAGAAAAAGTTAGTATTGGAAATGAGAAACATAACAAGAACCATCTTGTCCTTGATTTGTACCATGTTAAACTCTAGAATAGACTTTACCTAAATTTCAAATGACTTCTCATCAGCATAGACCTTCATGTGTCATAGCTGAAGAACCTAAAACTCATGTTTGCACTTTCTATCAAATTCCCATGTGTCACATTATTCCAGATAATATTATAAAGACAAAACTCCACTCAATATAAAAAAAGATCTACTATCAAAGACAAAACCAATGGAAACTATTCAGAAGAAGTTATCTCCTTTGTCTGAACTCACTGCTAGTCTGTTATCAATGGTCATTTCTACTGACTCTACTCCTATCAACTTACAAGACATGGAAATTAAGGATCTCTATGCTAAAGAGACTTCTGCAGTAGTCATGGTGAGAATGATACCAGTACACTACTAAGACATAAAGAAATGCTTACTGTTACGGTTTTGGTCCATCCTGAGAGTATTTCCACGGTGGAAGCTACATTTATGACATGGGACTATCCTTTTTCCCTTCATCTCCTCGAGAACGATGCGTTCATCATAGACACTCCCGTTTAGGTGGACACGTGCTTCTTTTCCTTTTATATTCTTCTCTCCTCCGGTAGTACGCGTACCTTTTCCTTTTCCTCTCCTCTCTCTCTCTGTATTACACGTACACCTTCCTTTTACATCTCTCTCTCTTTCACTGCTACACACATAGCTTGGTCTGTGCACTGTACCTTTACCTATAAATACCCAGCGTAGCACGATGGTGTTCCTTAGTTAGTTCTACGCAATTCAGCATCTTTCTTCCTCATCATCCACTTGAGAGTCTCTCTTGTGAGACCTTCTACTGCGGTCATCCAGAAGCCTTGACATTGGCTTCCAACTGCTAGCCCTTGCCCAGCTGATGAGACTCTTCGTGAGATCCTCGCTGGTAGATAGGTAGCATTCCTCATGAGCCCCTGGAGCGTCTACTCTCAGGGTATAGTCGAGAAGACGTCCACTGGAGGACGTACGTCTTTAGGAAGATGCAAGCATAACACTTACCAGCTGAACAGAAACTATGACAGAGAGTAATAGAAGAAAAGATTAAGGCTCTTCATGATAGAAAATTTTAGGAACTTGTAGATCTTCCTCCAGGTCAAAAACCCATTACAGGGAAATGAGTATATGCTACTAAAAGAAATGGTTGAAAAAAGACTGCTTCATTGCCAAAGGCTTTACACAAGTCTTTGGGATATATTTTGAAGAAACTTTTTCTCTACTTGCATATGAAACTGTATGGCTTCTTCTTGCACTATCAGCACTTGAAGATCGGAGATCCAAGCATTGGATATCGAGTCAGCTTTCCTTTTTGGGGAACTTGACAATAGCAAAGAGCTATATATGACTCAGCCAGAAGGTTTCATTGTTAAAGAAAAAGAGACAAATGTTTGTTACCTTCACAAGGCCTTATATGGTCTTAAACAAGCCATTATCCAATGGAATAAGGCTTTACATAAATCCCTTGGAGCTATTGGCTTCAGGAGAATAATGTTAGATCATAGAGTCTATATTAGTTACATATATTGATAAAGACAAGATTATGTTGATGATGCTTTTTTCTTTGGTTCAAATAAAATATTACTCCTTGCTCATATGAAAACTTTCACTGACAAGTGGGAATCCAGAGTAATAAGTGATGCCATAGAATATCTTGGCATATATATTAACAGGTATTATTCTAAATGAACTTTGAGACTTGACCAAGTTACCTATGCTAAGAAAGTTATCAAACAATTCCAGCTGGAGAATTCCAAATCTGCTCATACTTCACTTCCTTCTGGATATGATCTGAGTCCAAATGAACAGGATATAGACAAAAAATATTGATCCTAATACCAATTGCTTATTGGATCACTTCTTTATATCATGCTTACCACACATCCCAATATCCCTTATGCTGTGATCAAGATATCACAATTCTCTGCTAATTCTTCAGAGAATCATCTCAATCAGGCCTTCTATATTATCTGATATTTGGCTTATATCAAAGATATATTAATTACTTATAACAGCTGAGCAAAGAATTTAGGTTTCACTGTCTACTATGACACTGACTAGGCTAGTGATTTAGAAACTTGTTATTCAATAACAGGTTACTGTATTTTCCTTGAAAATAGGCAATATCATGAATATACCCTAGAGTATCTGGAGTGTCACCTGTACCCTTACCCATGGACATATCCATATCCACACACCAGATGTGGGTTCTATATATACTCTACCTTGATACTTCCCATGACCTCAGCCCCACAGTATACTATTTGCTCATTAAAGGCAATTTTATCTTGAATCCACTACTAACTCTTCCCCTGCACTGTGCTGACCCAGAATGAAATCATTAAGTGGATGCCTCAAAGCATATCACTCTTCAGCCCAATAGGTTGGTGATGACCAGTTCCAGAGTCCACTTGTTTGCTCAATTCTCTGCACCCAGATGATAAATACCCAAGCAATAGGTTATGCTGAGAAACTCCTCCAAGAACTCATTCCTATTTAGGTTACAAGAGTATGTACTTTTTGTACTCTAACTTGCCACTTTCTATGACCCTTTTTGAAGGCAACCCTTTGCACCAATAACGGCACTAGGCACCTCACACTATACTTAAGCTAACAGGAGGAGTAGTCATGGAAGGGGAAATCCAACCAGAACAAGACTGGCTTGTTCGGTTGCTGTATTCAAGTACTTATACTACTGGTACATGTGCACAAACCATGCTGTGACTGACAATAAGCTATCTACTACTACTATATATGGTTACAGTGTTCTCACAAGTGTTGGAGTATTCCCATGCATGAGGTGTACATGTGTAAGGCTATGTACGAGACTATGGTCCATGAGGTATCAATGTGTAAGTCCAGACTATGATGTCACTGATAAGAGATAACCAGGGTATAGGGTATGACATCGTATGATGTCATCAATAAGTGATAGTGGGTCTAGCCCATGATGTCATAGATAACAAGATAATGGATGAGGTCATGGAGGCATGACTAAGTGGGTCTCGTGACGATCCATGCAATGGTTGATGAAGTACAAGATATCAATCAATGATGAAAGAGGAACAAGGAAGTCAAGCATGTGACATGAGTGATCACGTAATGAGTCAGGTGATGAGAGTAATTACGTAATAGGTCACGTGATCATGAAAAAAAGTCGAAGTGATAAGTAAGATCAAGGCAATAGGGTTCGTGTTATGGTACCAGAGGTACGAGACAAATAGATACAAGAGACCATATGATGGGGTGAGTATCAGAAGTACGTTCTGTGGAGCAAGGTGCAAGCCGCAGTACCAAGGGTGCGTGTTGATATCAATGCAAGACACAGTACTAGATATGTGTGTCATAGGCAATAACTTAGAGGTGAAAATGAGGTTTGTAACATCACCCCCCAACTAGTCCTGAGATTCCAGATCAAGAGGAGAAGGTTCCGTTGAACCGTTGGTATAATTTATGAGGGGCCAGAACAGCCCATCGAAAACCTCACAAGCCATTTTCAACTGTCTACTAGGTGCGCTGGCATGAGCGTCGTGGAATTTCTTTATAGCTTCCAGAGCATTTTTCAAGGCATAAGCCAGTTCCCATGTATAGTCTGACTCATCATATCCTTTTCAATGCACCAGGTATTGGAATCCGCATCCAACAGGTCAAGAATCAACAATATAGTCGACTTCATATTCTGTATGACCTTCATTGGTGACATGTAGAGGACCAGGTTTATAAGCTGGTTGGCCCTCAAGTGGTTCCATATATGGTTTTACACAATTAACATTAACCACATCTCTTGCACAGTTGCTTTTTGGCAAGAGGAGCTGTATGGAGTTAGGTCCATGGTTCTGTATGACCTGGTAGGGTCCAATTCATCATTCTGTCAATTTGGCCAATGGTTTTTCAGTGCCAAGGTCGAAGTGTTTGGTAGAAAGCCAAATGAGATCTCCAATCTTATAAATAGGTGCTTCAGAACGATGCTTGTCAGCCTGTGATTTCATCCTTTGGCACATATGTTCCAAAGCATCTTTTGCCTGTTGCAATTGGTTTTTCATCTTGCCTGCGAACGTCGCAGTGGCGGGGCTTTTCATAGATAAATTAGATTCAAAACCTAAACGAGGGGCAAAGCTCTTTGTGAGCTGGAAGGGTGCAAAACCAGTTGCCAAGGACTGCATATTGTTAAAATTAAACTGGGCAATGGCAAGCCATTCTACCCATTGATCCTGTTTTTCTGCAATGAAGAGTCTTAGGTACTGTTGTAATTCCCTGTTGATGCATTCTGTTTGTCCATCTGTCTGGGGATGATAGGCTGTAGACATCTTCTTTTTGATTTTCAATAATTTAAGCAGATCCTTCATCATCTGGGAAGTGAACTGTGGTCCTCAATCTGATACAATCGAATTTGGCAAGCCATGATGTTTCCACACGTAGTCTTGGTATAGCTCTGCTGTTCTTTGAGATGTGACTGTTTTGGTGGTTGGAATAAAGGCTACTTCTTTTGAGAAGCAATCCACCACTACCATGATGCTATCAAAACCATGTGACACAGGGAAACCTGTCATGAAGTTCACTGAGATGCTTTTCCAGGGACCTTCTGGGACCGGTAGGTTGCAATGTTCCTGCAGGTGCTTTCATAGTTGGCTTCATTCTAGCACAATGTGTACACCTTTTGCAATAGTCCTCAATCTGTGTTTTGACTCCTGGCCACAAGTAGTAACGCTGAATCAATTCTAGTGTTTTTTCCAGCCCCTTATGTCCTGCTAAGGGATGATCGTGAAATTGTGTTATCACCGCTTGCGAACCCAGATCTTGTCTTTATACATATAGAGTCCATTGCAAAGGACTGATCCGTCGGGAGAAGATACTCTTTCCTGTCACTTTTTGATTTTCTCAAAGAGGTCTGCTTCAGTTTCAAGATTCTGGATCCAATCAGCAGGTATGACAATCATCTCTTTGTTATCATTTTCTATTCCTTCCATATAATCTTCTCATCTAGAGAGGGCATCTGCTTTTTCCATAGATGTGCCCGGTTTGTTAATCAGATCATAGTTGAACCTCAATAAATAGAGAGCCCAGCATGCCTGTTGTCGGTTGAGATTCTGGGACCCCATAAAGTACTGGAGATTCTTATGATCTGTCCAGATCTCGAAGTGATGTCTAGCTCCTTCAAGATGATGCCTCCAAGCCTCCAGCGCTAGTATGATGGCCAGCATTTCTTTATCAGCTATAGGATAGTTATGTTGTTCCGGTGTCATTTTACGTGACATAAATGCGACAGGGTGCCATTTATCCTCCTTTAATTGTGAGAGTACTGCTCTGATGGCAAAGTCTGATGCATCGCATTCTACCCCATAAGGTGTCTCATCGTCAGGGTAGAGCAAGGTGGGTGCTGATGTAAAGGCACTTTTTAGCTTGTCAAAAGCTGTTTGATGGCTATTATCACATTGCCATGGCTGATCCTTTTTGGTGAGCTTGTGTAGAGGTCTGGCAATCTTGCTGTATTGGGCAATGAAGCGACGATAGAAATTGGCCAATCCTAAGAAGCTATGAACTCCTTTTATGTTTGTGGGTTCCTGCCACTCTGTTATCCCTTTCACTTTGGATAGGTCCATCGAGATCCCGGTAGGGGAGACAATCATGCCTAGCATGTCTACACTGGTTGTGTCGAAGAAACACTTTTCTGGCTTTATGAATAAATCGTGTTTGTGAAGCTATCTGAGCACTTCTCACACTATCTTGTGGTGATGACCACAATCATTCGTTTTTGTAAAAATCAATAGATTGTCGATATATACAATGACTACATCCTCCATGTTGGCAAAGATTTTGTTCATCATTTGCTGGAAAGTAGCGGGGGAATTACATTGTCCAAAGTACATAACGAGTGGCTTGAAGGCTCCCTTATGATAAATGAAAGCTGCTTTCCATTCGTCTCCTTCTTTGATTTGGAGGTTGTTGTATCTCCATCTCAGATCCATCGTTGTGAATAACTTAGCACCTTTGAGTTGATCAACAAGTTGGGATATGAGGGGAAACAGGTAATTGTTCTTCACCGTTCCCTCGTTCAAGTAACTATAGTCCATGACCATGCATTTCTTTCCATCCTTCTTGGGTATGAAAAAGACCGGGGAAGTTTGAGACGATTTGGAAGGGCGAATGTATCCCTTACTCAGTTGATCCTCGATGAATGCTGTTACCTCATCGGCTTCCTGTGGACTGGTCTTTATTAATCTCCCTTTCTTCAGAATGAAGTCTGGCTTCAGGTCTATGGTGTGATCCCAAGGTTTTCTCTCTGGCATCCTTTCACTGGCCTTCTTCGAGAAGACATCTAGATAGTCATGATAGACTTCAGGGACCAATTTGAACAATTCTTCCTGCTGTATCGTCTTATCTTTCATTACGGTGTGGATTCTAGGAGCATGTTCAATCTCCTGTTCTTCCATTCAAGACAAGTAGCTAGTCTTCAAGGCTTGGCACAATGCAGGGCATTGGTTGAGTACAACCATTCCTTTGGTCCAATCTATCAGTGGGTTGTGGTTCTGCAGCCATGTGTATCCTAAGATCATCTGATTCTTTCCTAGGTTGGTCACATCCGCAGAGATCTTTTCACGGTGTCCTCTATAGTCGATAACCAATTTGCATGTATAAGCGATTCCTCTAGCAGAGTTAACCGTTCCATCCATGTTGTAAACGGGGACCACTAGCTCTAGAGATTTGAGTGGTAACCTTTGCTCTTTAGCCCATTTGGTATCTATAAATATTCCATTGGCACCACTATCCAAGAGCACCTGAATCTCAAGCTGTCTGTCCTTTTGTATTATATCTATTTTTAGGAGGAGTTCCCTAAGTGGCTTAAGTGTGTGCACTTTCCTTTCAGACGGTTTCTGAGTGGAACAATTTTCTGTTTTTATAGTGGAATTAAGTGTCACTTCCCAGTGACCACACCCTTGCAGGATCGCCACTTTGGTTATGATATCTGATAGGCTACCACATCGAGATATTCGGGTATATGAAAAACTGCTATCTGTATCACTATCTATAGTTACATCTGATTCGAGACAAGAGAAATGATTCAAGAAAGATGAATCCAAGGTTGTACTAGCACTATCTTGGCATTGAGTATGCAAATAACTATTACTATTCAATCTATCGATTGACCTGTCCTTTGGTCTCCTGGCATCCCTACAATAAGGTTTCGATTGCCACTTTTTTTCAAGACTTCTTTTGAGCTCTAGGTGATGACGTTTTTGTTCCATGATTATCCTTTTGAGCTCTTTTATCTCTTTGAGTAACAATACGATAAATCCTCCTTGTGGGAGTCCAGATAGGCCTGATACGGTTTGACCATTCATTTGTCAATCAAGGGTAAACAATGTCAGATGGGATATCGTTGGCTGTTGCCCACTCTTCATCTACGATGTCCCAGTTCTGGTTGTTATCCCAGGGAGTGCCGTCAATATTCAGGTTTTCGTCAGGTATATTTATGACGGTCCTTCTAATTGCAAGTTAATAGGTTTTTCCAGGTAGTTGAGCAATAACTTCTGCTCTGAGTTTCCTCCGTAGATAGAAGTACAATACCAGCAATACAATCGTCAAGGTGTAGACGTAGATCGTAGCAATGATAATGACAATCATCAAGAAGAGCTGATACTCACGAAGAGACCAACACTCTTTCTGTAAAAGCAATACCGTGTCATGAGCACGGACGCGTGTCAATGGGTAGAGTTGCAAGAACCGGATTTGCCTGGCTTCAGCACAGATTGAGCTCTGCAAGGCTGTGTATCTTATTTTAAATCGAAGAATGCACAATTCAATTCTTTCCCTCAATGCAAGCAGGTGGCTGCTCTCCCTCGAATGGGAACTAATGACCACCAAAGTGAACATACAGAGAGGTACTCTGAAACACAGTGGAGATTGCAGTTGTGGTCTATGCCAGTTAAGGTCCTGGGACCGCTATCCAAGCATGGGTCTTTATACTTGACAAGAGTATGGAACAATTGATATGTCTCGTGTGACAATGAAGACAACAAGCAATAGCAATCAAGACAATTCCCTTAACACTGGGGTCTGCATATAGTAGCTGGTGACACGTAAACCAGTGCCATGTAATGGATGGAGAAAATAGTTGTTGTCACATAAACCGGTGATGGGTGAGGTGGGTAGTGAAGGCGACACTTCGCACCAATACGGCACTAGGCACCTCACACTAAAACTCAACGAGGGGATGGGGACTGTCGTGGAAGGGGAATTCCGACCAGAACAAGACTAGCTTGTTCGGTCGCTGCATTCAAGTATTTATACTACTGGTACATGTGCACAGACCATGCTGTGTCTGACGATAAGTTATCTACTGCTACTATATAAGGTTAGAGTGTTCTCACGAGTGTGGGAGTATTCCCATACATGAGGCGTACACGCGTAAGGCGATGTACAAGGCTATGGTCCATGAGGTAACAATGTGTAAGTCCAGACTAGGATGTCATAGATAAGAGATAACAAGGGCACGTGACGTGAGTGATCACGTGATGAGTCATGTGACGAAAGTGAAGCGCGTATAGGTCACGTGACTCGAGAAAAACGAAGTTATAGATAATGGAAAGTAAAGTGACTCAGCAGGTCACGTGATGTCGAAAGTGAAAAGTTAACGAGTGAAAATGAGGTTTGCAACAGGTAGTAGAAATAGTTTTGTTCTAATGAAGGCAACCCTTTGCACCAATAACGGCACTAGGCACCTCATACTATACTTAAGCTAACAGGGGGAGTAGTCATGGAAGGGGAAATCCAACCAGAACAAGACTGGCTTGTTCGGTTGCTGTATTCAAGTACTTATACTACTGGTACATGCACACAGACCATGCTGTTGCAAACCTCATTTTCTCCAGTTAACATGTATCTTTCGATTCATGTTTTTTGAGTCACATGACCCGCTTAGTCAGCTATCACATGACCCATCACATGATGTCACATGACCTTATCGTTTATTCTCTTATCAATGACATCATAGTCTAGACTGACACATGTACACCTCGTGTATGGGAATACTCCCACATGCGTGAGAACACTCTAACCATATATAGTACCAGTAGATAGCTTATCGTCAGACACAGCTTGGTCTGTGCATATGTACCAGTAGTATAAAGACTTGAATGCAATAACCGAACAAGCCAGTCTTGTTCTGGTTGGATTTCCCCTTCCACAACATACCCCTTCCTTGTTAAGTTTTAGTGTGAGGTGCCTAGTGCCGTTATTGGTGCAAAGGGTTGCCTTCATTAGAACAAGACTACTTTTTACTACCCACCTCACCTGTCACCGGTACATGTGACAACAACTACTTTCTTCATTGTTACATGTGGATCCCAGTGTTAAGGGAATTGTCTCTCACACTCACTTCGAGTATAAAGAACTGTGCTCGGATAGCAGTCCCAGGACTTTAACTGGCGCAGACCACAACTGCGATCTCCACTGTGTCATAAAGTAACTCTTTGTGTGTTCGCCTCGGTAGTCAGTAGTTTCCATTCGAGGGAGAGCAGCTGCCTGCGTGCATTGAGTGAAAGGATCGAATTATGAAATCTTCGATCTAAAATAAGACTCATAGCTTTACAGAGCTAAATCTGTGCTGAAGCCAGGCATCACCAGTCCCCTTGACTCTACCTATCGACCCACGTCTGTGCTCATGACACGGTATTGCATTTACAGCAGAGTCGTTGGTCTCTTCATGAGTATCACCTCTTAATAATAGTAGTGATCATAGCAATACTATATGTGTATACCATCACTATCGTCCCCCTCGCCATCTATCTCTATCTCCAAAAGGAACTCGGAGCAGAAATCATAGTCCAATTACCAGGAAAAACCTTTCGTCTTGCACTCCACAGGATGATCATTGAAATTCCGGATGAAAACACAAACATCGACGGAACCCCTTGGGATAATGACCAAACTTGGCCGGAAGACAAAACAGCCCCTGAAACCTTACCAGCAGCTTGGGAAAACTTCGAAGACTAAATTGTCCATCATTGTGACCTATCTTGCAACCCACTGCTCAGATGGCATTCCCCGCCTGCCCATCATTGAAGAGGAATACGACCCCAATGATCTCATATCTCCAAATGCTGCCACCATAGAATTTGCCAAAGGATTCCCCTTTTGGCTACAACAAGAATTCCTAGAACAGGGACATATCCCAGTCCTAGTAGATAACCACACCGGGGCGTGCTACCAAACTGAAATAGGATTCCATGTCAGGCCCCAGCGACCTATTTTCCCTCCCCAAATCCCTCGAATCTCCCTCAGTCTGGGCTGCCACTCCCTGGAACCCAATGACCACCGGACAATCCCAAGGGCGCCCACTCGAAGATTAGCTCACCTTGCTGCTTGCCAGAATGGAGAGCATGGAGAATCGAGCACTCAGGGCTGAGTCCAAGGCTGACAAACTGGAACAACAGTTGGCAGGAATGAATCTCGATGAAGAACCAAAGTCAGACAAAATTGCTGCCTATAATTGAGGAGTCAAGATGGCAATGCAATTGACTTGATTGACGAACTCTTCAATGCAATTATCAGGGAGTTCAAAGAAGGCCGAAGTAATCCCTGATCCGGGACTCTTCGATGGAACATACTCAAAGTATGATAACTGGTGGATTAAGATGCTGGTGTTCCGGGAATCAAACCCGCATCTATTTATCAACAACAACAAAAACTGGTTCCTGGTAGTAATGTCTCGAATAGGGACTAAAGATGGTGACAAGGACAAGAACGGCGCAGGTGCTTGGGCTCGAACAGAGCTTAAGAAAAGACGAACAGACACAGGGACAGGAGATTTCCCCACAGCAGAGGATTTGGAGGCCATCCTTGATGCCAGATTTAGCATTGGCAATGAGTGAGAATTGGCTACCAAAAACCTACTTGGGAAAAATCAAGGGCATAATGAAAGGACCCAAGTATTCCTAACCCAATGGCTGGCTATATATGACCAAGCCTGCTGCACCGAACAAATGGGAATAGTCCTTCTAGAACAAGCCATACGACAAGACATCATATGGCATATGTTTTTACAAAACGACCAACCTGGAAAACTATATGATTATATCGTGCAAATTCAGTTCTACACGAACTCCATCGAGGTGTTCGAGACGCGATACGATAATTCAACAACCTCCTTGGCCCAAAAGGACCCGAATGCCATGAATATTGATACTCTCTCACCAGCTTCTGATAGCACTTGGACAGTGAACAAAGTTTCTAGCTGCTTTAACTGCGGCAAAGAAGGACATATAGCCCGGGACTGTGGTTCTGCCTCTACCAAGTGTTCTGAATGTGGATTCAATTGTGGGGGACACAGGAACAAATGTTCCAAACGAAAGAAGGTTAGGGAGGTAACCACAAACAAGGCAGCACCTCAAAAACCAAAAACAGACGACACTCATGCAAAAGTAGTACAAGCCATGGACTTTGATGGTATGAGAGCCTATTTTAAAGACTATAAATCGATGCAGGGAAAAGTCTAAGAGAGGTCGTATCGGGTACAATACCTCCCTTAGTAGAAAAAACAAAAAAAATAACTAGTATGGATATCACGACTTCAAATCATTTCTCTCTTCTTGATCCTGATGTAATTATAGATAGTAACACAGATAGTAGTTTTTCATACTCTCCGTTATCTCGATGTGGTAGCCTACCAGATAGCTCAACCAAAGTGGTGATCCCAAAAGGGCATGGTCACCGGGAAGTGATGCTTAATTCCACTATAAAAAAAAATTGTTCCCCTCAGAGCCTGACTGAAAAGAAAGTGTGCACGTTAAAGCCACTAAGGGAACTCCTCCTAAAAATAGAAATAATACGAAAAGACAGATATCTTGAAGTCCAGGCCTTGTTAGATAGCAGTGCCAACGGTATATTTATAAACACCAAATGGGCGAAAGAACAAAGGTTATCGCTCAAACCCATAGAATTCATGATTCCCATATACAATATAGACAGAATGGTAAACTCCAAGGGAGGAATTGCTTACACTTGTGACTTGGTGATCGACTATAAGGGACATCGCGAAAAGATCTCGGCAGATATTACCAACCTAGGAAGAAATCAAATGATCCTAGGATACACATGGCTGCGGAACCACAACCCGCTAATAGATTGGATCCATGGGACGGTTGTACTCAACAAATGCCCTGCATCATGTCAAGCCTTGAAGGCTAACTATTTGTCCAGAATTGAAGAACAGGAGTTAGAACACACTCCTAGAATTCACACTATGATGAAGGACAAAATGATACAGCAGGAAGAATTGTTTAAATTGGTACCAGAAGTCTATTACGACTATTTAGATGTCTTCTCGAAGAAGGCTAGTGAAAGGGTGCCTGAAAGGAAACCCTGGGATCACGCCATAGATCTGAAGCCAGATTTCATTCCGAAGAAAGAGAGGTTGATAAAGACTAGTCCACAGGAAGCCGACGAGGTAACTGCATTCGTCGAGGATCAATTAAGCAAGGGGTACATCAGACCTTCTAAGTCCCCTCAAACTTCCCCGGTCTTCTTCATACCCAAAAAGGATGGAAAGAAGCGAATGGTCATGGATTATAGATACCTGAATGAAGGAACGGTAAAGAACAATTACCCATTACCCCTCATATCCCAACTCGTTGATTGACTCAAAGGTGCTAAGTTATTCACAAAGATGGATCTGAGATGGGGATATAACAATGTCCGAATCAAAGAGGGCGATGAATGGAAAGCAGCGTTCGTTTGCCATAAAGGAGCCTTCAAACTGTTAGTTATGTACTTCGGATAATGTAATTCCCCTGCTACCTTCCAGCAAATTATGAATGAAATCTTTGCCAACATGGAAGACATAGTCATTGTATATATTGATGATCTATTAATATTCACAAAAACAGATGATCAGGATCATCATCATAAAATAGTGCGAGAAGTGCTCAGACGGCTTCACAAACACAATTTATTCGTAAAGCCCGAAAAGTGTTCCTTTGACACAACCAGTGTCGACATGCTGGGCATGATTGTCTCCCCTACAGGGATCACAATGGATCCATCCAAAGTGAAAGGAATTACAGAGTGGCAG
>JBBPLL010000517.1:0-20775 GCA_038089755.1 Leccinellum rugosiceps | reverse complement strand
TGTCTGAGCACTCTGTATAATCTGAAGAACTGGAGAAGCTATAGAGCTGCTGGGTCTGTTGAGTCTGTGGTGGTCTGTGATAGTCTGTTGAGTCTGTAGGGTCTGTGGGCAAAAAGGTGGTTTGCTGATGGTCACCCTTCAGTGAATGGGAGACCATTCCCTTTGGTCATCTTATTCAGTAGGACGAGCACCTTTGCTTCGTCGTTATACAATGCATCGTTTATACGAAAATAGGCCTTCATGGCCAACAGCTAGTGATTGGCGTCTCTGGTTTCGCCGGAAAAGTCATTCAGCAAACCAGCCTTGAGTTCAGACGGCATTCTGCATGGGGTGACAAGAGGACTAGCAGGTGGGGATGGCGTCGATGGGGTCGGGGATCGGGAGGGGATGACAACGTCCGGAGTGGTAATGCGAGGTGGTGGGGAAGAAGGTCTGGGGCGGGGTCGTGCTAACGGTAGAGGGGGAAGTCTTGGAAGAGCGGGGCGATGAGGGTGTTCTTCTTCGTCGGAGTGAGGGGGGCGGAAGACGTTGCGGCAGGAGGACGAAATGATGGCGGTCTGCTAAATAGCAGGAGGCGAGGGAAGAGCTAGTTCTTTTGTTACGCGAAGCGTAACTCCTATTCCTATCCTGTAGGTCGTACGAGGCTACCTGAAGATTCCTCGTCGTCGGTCTGTCCACTTGCTATCTTAATATAGAATGGTCTACCGGAATACAATACCTTGTACAGGCGAGGCACTCACGAAGAGGCACGAAGAGGCTGTCAAGGACTAAGAGGTTCGAAGGTGTGGTAACCAACGATCTACCTCGGATGGGTCTCGATACCATATTGAAGAATGGACTCTCGGAGTGAGTTAGAAGATACGCTGAATTGCGCAGAACTAGCTAAAGAACACCATCGTGCTACAGTGGGTATTTATACGTAAGTATGGTGTGCACGGACCAAGCAGTGCGTGTAGCAGTGAACAAGAGAAAGACATAAAAGGAAAGTGTACGCGTAATACGATAAGAGAGGAGGACAGAAAAGGAAAGGAACAATAGAGAACGAGAAAGAAGGATTACCTAACGGAATCGATAATGAAAGCATCGTGTTCGTTAAGGTAGAGTTCAAATGATAATGTTCGAAAGAAAAAGGTAGACTCTACGCGTGGTATGCCGTCCGGGACAACCTGAATCGTAACAAGTGGAGTCTGAGAAAGCAGAAGAAGTGATTTTGAGCTACACTGCTGTGTTGTCTTTGGACCCTTCAAATCCTGCAGGTCTCTTAGTCAAACGAGGCAAAGCCCAGGCAAAGCAAGACTTGTGGGAGGATGCATTGAAAGATGCAGACAAGGTTTGAGTTTTCTCTCTCTCTCAAGTATGCAAAAATACTGAATTTCACAACTCATCAGGCAGTTAAGTCGGACCCATATGATCCCTATGAAGGCATGCAGCACTGCATGCTTTGCACCACTACGGTGAAGCAGTTGGTACCCTGAACCATATGATATCCCTTACAGAAAATCCACTCGTCAATTCACGTCTACAGTGCAAGTACCATTGTGGCGGGGGAGATGCTACACTAGCACACCTTTTAGAGGATGCCATGGGTAGTTTAGGCAAGGCTGCAGTGCTTGCCTGGACGGGCCGGCCCTCATTGTACAACAGCTGCCTCCCCGGCACCCTTGCTATTCACAACCAAGCCTCACATTCTCCACCCGCCATCGACGATGCTGAAATGGATGCGCGCATTGCAGATTTAAAAAGTTCGATATCTCGCACTGATGCAATGATCATCTATGACCGATTCTTCCACATACCATCAACGCGGTTTGACCACCGAAGACTCCACCTGCCCTGCATCCTATTCCCTGTCAAGAAGCTCGTGGAGAAAGATGCCGAGGTTGGCGAAGAGAAGTGTTACCGTGCCCGGGTATCAGGCATTGGCTATGTCAAGTTTTGAACATCAGACAGGCTCTCGTCCGCAGGCAGCCTGCTGCTTTTCCGTACACGTATGACTACATGGCGAGTTGAGTGGCCTGGTCTGCGGTACTTGGTCTTCATCATCCTCGCCTTCATGATGAAATACGCCAGGCAGTGTATGCATCTGCTCGTTGTAGTTGAGTTAATGCTCAGGCCCAGGTTCTTACCCCCATCTCGAGGAATAGAGACACAAATGTGAGGGTGGTGAAGCTTGAAGAGACATGCAATGTATGCCCATTTCCATTTTCGTTGCCACTCATGCTTTCATTGTTTTCGGCTCGAACTGGCACTCTCCATCTAGTTTCTACTCCCGCTGAAAACATAGAATCCAAGCTTTAATCAGCTCCATTATCGCTTCGTCAACCTCAATGTGGCAAGGATGGGGAGTGAGGTCTGTAGTGCTGCATCTAGTATGATAAAGATTCTGGCGTAGTCCTTGTCTTCCTCGTCTGCACTACCTTCTTCTTAGTTCTCAACACCCGACTCTTTGTGATGGTTCTTTTCGGCAACCACTGTGTTGGATCCACACATATACATTCGTCCCCCTGCACCTTTCCATTTTACCTCATTACCATGACATTGGTTGATTATCCTGGACTCTTGATGGTGCTGGGGCCTGGTAATATACCCCCAAAATCCACACATCCATTTTTGAAGTTGCACTCTGGCCCCTCATTGTGCTCACGCCTTTGGGAGAGAGTTGTTTCGGTGGTGATTGATGGTGATTGATGGAAGAAGTCTGTTAGGGATGTGACACAAAGGGAGAGGTTGGGAACGACTGCTGCTGGACCCTGGTCAATGGTGGCTGCAGACCCTAGTATGAGCAGTGTGCCCTTGCCTACAAAAGCAGCTCCAATGATCGATGGAGAGACAAGATCGGAACTGGATGGAAAGAAGCAGCATGTCTTCCCAATTTGCATTCGAGTCGTGCTCTGTCTTCTCACAGAGTTACTAGCCTCTTGTCTCTCATGGTGAACAGCAACGACATTTGTGAATCGCATAGGAGCACTGGGTGAACTTTTCCTGTACGCCCATAAGGCCTGGGGCCTCGCCTATCTCGTCACTCAGAAATGTTTACTCCATGGGCGGGAACATACTGAAAAGGTCCTGAGTGATTGACTGCAAGTTGATTGTGTAGTAGCATGTGAATGAAGTCTGGGTGATACTCGACAAGGATGCACCACTTGCAAGATATGAGGAAGTTTGATGGCGCACATGTATATCCAGGAGTGGATGGAGGAGGACCGGCAAGATCAGTGTCATGTATGATAATAGAAATGGGTGAGAGGTAGCTGTGTCTGTGGTGAACTGAGTGAGTAGCACCGGCAAATGAAGAGAAAATTGTTCATAAGAGCCTGAGACAAGAACGGAAGTACAACAAGTTGTGCGAGCAGTTCTTGTTTTGATGTTGCTGGTGGAATTTCAGCCTAGTAGGCTAGAAAGGGACTAGTAGAGGCAGAACATGCACACATCAAGGTCCCACTCGACTATCTTGCTGAGTAGACAATTCTTGGTATATCCATGTACTCGTGAGGGAAGGTCGTGGAGATCACTGGCACCTTTCATGGTGTGAATACAGTATGAGGGCTGGTAGCAGAGGCAGTGGCCATGGTGCCACTTGCGAATGAAGCTGGTGTGAAGTGGACTCATGACCTTTTGAAGAGGTTGACTCCTGCTGCACCTCAATTTGTCATCTATGATGATGCATGGGTCTCTCCCCTTCCAACCCCCACACAACTTCGGGTAAGTGAATGCTCACATACATGGCTACTGGCTGATGAGGTTTGGATGCAGGGGTAAGTAGTAAGTTGATTGCTATCCGTATGGTTACAGTGAAGGGAATGAGTCCCAGTGCGCTGTCCTTCTGGATGTCCTCTGAAGGAGCCATTCAAGTTGATATGGCCCTGTGGCAAGACCTCGCAGCCAGCCAATGTATTACCTATTTACAGGAATACAATGCAGTGGGGATATCGTTGATAGTGTCTGCATTTGGATCTTCGGATATCCCGACGATGTCAGGAACCACCATTGCTGTTACGCCAGTTGCTGACAATCTGGCTTCTTGGATTACCAAGTGGACATTGATTATGAGGTACAGTCATTCACCGCCACTTTAAACACCACTGCCACTTTAAACAAACATCTACAACACACAAAAATGTAACATTTACCACATGTCAAGTAGAGTCAAATTGTGTGCGTGTGTGCTAGGGCTCCATACAAATTTTTATGGGCACAATCACTTGATGTAATTGTGAGACAAGTATGTTTTCTACAGAAAAATGCAGTAAATGGTACAGTTTGATTTATGGAAACAAGCTAAATTAGGGAGAAACTATGAAAGAGGTGTGAATAGGTCTTGGCAAGGCTGGAGTAAAGTTTGAAGTGTGGTATAAAGAGAATTAGTTGTGCCAGCACAATGCTGGTTGAGCATGTTGAACGAGCAGCTATCTGAGTCAGTGACTATCAGTACTGATAGTGTCACTTATAAGTGTGATATACCATAACAGGAAATGTCATGCCGTCAGTGTAGTAGTGCATTGATTGAATGCGTCACATTGTGTTCAGATCAAGCAACTGCTGTGCTCCAAGGAATGTTTGTTGGTCACCTGTCAAATCAGATCTAAGCACAGGAGGATAAGCAGAAAAGGCAAAAGAAAGGGAAACTCAATGCTGATGGACTACCAAAGCTACAAGTTACAAGCAAGCCATTTCGAACACAAGTCAACATGCAAACTGCAGTCACATAGAAAGGGACAAAGTTGAACATGAGAATCGGTGGTAGCAAAAGGAAGCCCAGAGCAAACTAATAGTGACCTGGAAAGAAGCAGATGACACACGTAAACAGAGCAACAAGGAGCAACAAGAAGCTTACCAGGACCAACTATGGCTTTGGGAAGAAGAAAAAGATCTTGCAAAAGTCAAGAAGTGGCAAGTTGGTTGGGCAAAGCCAAAGCGGGGCAAGCTGGAGGGTGCACCACCAAGGCCTGGGGTGAAGAGCAGTGCGAATATTGAAGCACAGGATGGTAGGAGCAAGGACGAGTGATCAATGTGATATCATCCAATAGCGCTTTGATCCAACTCTGATACTCGGATATACTATATTTGGTCTGTTTAAAGTGCCAGTGATCACATGATAAGACCACTCCCCTCATTGTTGAGTTTATGACTAGTTGCTTAATTTTTTTCACTTAATAGAGTTCATAGTTTAGACATAACCTCATAAATACCATTAGCTCTACACTTCTGATCCACCATCAGTGAGGTGTTATGATTTCTACATGACTTTTAAATTGGCTGTTTAAAGTGGCAGTGAATGACTATACTGCTTCGATTGGCTCTTGGAAGAATGAAGGAGAACTGATTGAGTCTGTCTTTTCCGGCTGTTGGCTTATATCCTGACTCAGCAACTCCAGACAAAGCTTCCTCAGGGAGAATATATTCTCAGTTATGTGCATAAGTACTATTTGGACTTGTCTCTTTGAGAAAATTCACTGAAATTCACTTGAAGCTGTTGCTCCTTGGTTCTCACCCAACATATGGAGTGGAGGAGGATACAAGTCAGAACTTGACTTACTAGGCATCCTAGTCTGGTGAGAGAGCCAGGTAGTATATCATACTATATCATTCCATCCACCCCATCATTCCAATGCATTGACTGAACTTTGAGTTGCTTGATAAAACATGAACTTATATATATGAACTATTAGTACATGATTATCCAGACAACTGGCTGTGACCAATGGAAACATGAAAAATTTTATCTAAGCCTCACTTTCTTCTGCATTGGTGATGATTGTTTGTTTTCATCTAGGTTTCTCTTCTTCGACACCAACTTGAAGATAAGTCAGATATCACATGTGGATTGCAACATGTCTGAGAAAGTCAACCTGATGCATCATGGTGCATGCATATTATTGATAAGGGATTCATCCATCACATTGATCTTGGGATATGATTTCTCCACTGTGGTAAAGCCTTTCACAAGCATCTTCGTGATGGCAGTAAGGCACTGAGCAGCATTACCAAAGTCATCTGCAAAAATCATGCGAGCCTCCTTGATGTCATCTCACAAGAACAATAGATGTTGTCTGAATGAACCAGGGAAAAGGTTCTGGAACTCACACAATCGACCATCCAGGTCCAAAATTGGATTGTTGGCATTGGTGTGATGATACAAGACCCATGCGAACAACCAGAAAACTGACTCTAGGTCATGGAGGAAGTTCATTCAGAAGGGAACCCTTGTCCTCTGAGCCTGCCAGTGGGGCCACTGGGGCCATAGTTCAGTATCATCCTTGCCAAGCTATCATCAATGCACGAAAGGCGTATTTTGTCACCAGCACTTTGCATGCCATAAAGTTAATGGTCCCCTCGCATCAGCAAGACTACAAAAGTTCTGATATCACTTAACTGACTAGACTGACTGGAGGAAGTCTAGGAAGTGGTTTAGAAAGCCAGAAAGCCAGTACAATAATAGAAAGTCACTACAATAATTTAGTCAGGAAGAAAACTATTTCATATAGTAGTTTCATGAGAGCAGAAGAACAATATAACAGCCAATTAACTAGCCAAATGGTCATAAGAGATCTAGTTACTAAGCAACTCAATGAGTTAGCACATTGAGACAATTCAGAATTCTAATCATAAAACATCCTAGTCATACTAGAAGCCCAATATTTCTATTCAGCTAGAAGTCAAGTCAATCTAGTAATTTCAGTCATATCAGTAGTCTGATAAAGAAGTACTCTAATTATCCAGTGGTTTTAACATTCAAGAAAGATAATGATCTAGCTATAACAGAGTATTATATAAACTAGTATTTTAATACTAAAGTGCTTCAGTGTTCCAGTAAATCTAATCAACTTAGTCAATCAATATCCAAGTAATCCAGTTAGCGGTAGTCACATAGTGCTTCAACTTGCAAGCAATGTAGTACTCTAGTCAGTTAAGTCAACCAATGACCTAGTACTTCCATGTTCCAGTACTTGAGTTTATTAGTCATTCAGTGTCCAAGTTCGTTCAAATAGAAAGTATTCAAGTGTTGAAGTAGAATAGTAAGGAAGTCAATGTAGTGAATTAGTATTCCAGTACTCAGATAATCTAGTTGTCCAGTCAGTTTAAGTAATCTAGTACTCCAGTCAATCTAGTTATTTATTACTTCAGTATCCCAGAACTCTAGACTTCTAGCCAATCAAGTGTTCCAGTTCAGCCAGTGACCTAGTACCTTAATGTTCTAGTATTCAAATTTATCAGTCATTCAGTGTCCAAGTTCATTCAAATAGAAAGTATTCAAGTGTTAAAGTGAAATAGTAAGGAAGTCAATGTAGTGAATCAGTATTCCAGTACTCAGGTAATCTAGTTATCCAGTCAGTTTAAGTAATCTAGTACTCTAGTCAATCTAGTTATTTATTACTTCAGTATTCCAGAACTCCAGACTTCCAGCCAATCTAGTGTTCCAGTTCAGCCAGTGACCTAGTATCTTAATGTTCTAGTATTTAAATTTATCAGTTATTCAGTATCCAAGTTTATTCAAACAGAAAGTATTCAAATGTTGAAGCAGAGTAGTAAGCAAATCAATTTAGTCATTCAATAGGCTAATCATTAAGTTAGTATAACCAGCCTAGTAGGCCAATGGGCCAGATTATCAGGACTGCAAGTATTCAAGTGCTAAAGTAGGGTAGTAAGCAAGTCAATCTAGTCAACTAGTGTCCCAGTACTCACCATCATTTATAACTCAAGTGTCACAGAACCCTAGACTTCTAGATGATCCAATTATTAAGTTATCATAGTCAACTTAATAATCCAGTGGCCCAGATAATCAAGTTAGTATAGATTCCAGTAGGTCAGTAAAAGCAAGTCAATCTAGTCAACTAGTGTTCTAGTACTTACAATTATTTATTACTTAATTGTTCCAAAACTCTAGACTTCAAAGTGATTCAGTCATTAAGTTAACCTGGTCAACTCAGTGATCAAGTAGCCCAGATAATCAAGTTAGTATAGATTCCAGTGGGTCAGTGATTTCACTGGCTAAGTTATATAGTCAGCTGTTTAATCCAGTGATCCAGTTGGTTAGTAATCTCAGTAATTAAGTCATCCAGTCAAGCAGTATCATAGCATCAAAGAAGTCAATATATTTCAGTGGATCAGTAATTCCACTGGCCAAGTCATATATAGTAATATAGTCATTCAGTGGCCAAATCATCCATTTAGTATAGTCAGCTGTTCAATCCAGTGGTCCAGTGGGTTATTGATCTCAGTAATTAAGTCATTCAGTTGATAAGTATCATAGCAATAAAGAAATCCAATGTTCTAGTACTTATATATTCCAGTAACTTAGTTACCAATATATTTAGTAGCCCTATAGAGCCATGCTCCAGAAATCAAGTACTTTGCCTAGTTATCTAAATCAGAGCTGACATTGCAATATGAGATTATCTGTATATGCACTAATCAGAATCCTCTTCATAACAATTTGCCCTTCCTGTGTTAATTCTCGCCTTCCTGTGTTAATTCTTGCCTTCCTGCACATCACCTCCTCTGTTGGGCCTACATGCTCCAAAAACTCCATAGCCATTTCTCTCAGCTTCTCCCACTGTCTATCTGTCAGATGCATACAGGCTTTAATTACTTCACCTGTTGCAAATCCCCAGTGAGTTTGAGAAAACTTTCTTGCTGATCTCTTTGATGGTATAATGAGTCTACCTGTCTACCAGAATTTGAAAGCTCTCTCAACCTAGAGAAATAAAAGAACAAGCTATCATAGCATTCAAATAAATAACTTACTGCAACAGTGCATAGAGCAAGTCCACCAATATATCCCTCTTGAGTCTGCACCTCTAGAGGAACCTGCATAATAGACTCAAGTACATAGGCCAAGGTTTCAACAATGCATGGGTGACGAAATGCCCCTTTTGGAGTCTGTCAAGTCAAGTAAATACATCAGTAACAAATCCTACTAAGAAAGTGTACACTCACAAGTGAACCAGATTCAGATTCAATTACCTCCATCCACATGTATGGATATATGGCAGGGGGCACAATGAGCCTCCTACCCTCTTGTCAGTTGTATACTAATTCTTGGGAACAGCCCACTCAATGTACTAGGGTGCTTGAGCCTTCTCAGTAGCCAGTTCCTCATAATCACCAAAGAAGTGCTCAACAGCAAGAAGAGCTCATTTAGCAATCTTGGATCTCCATTCACATACTCATTGTTTCAACTTCAACCATATCAAGTCAGCATTGGCCATGATACATTTACGATCACTTACGAGAGCACATACTGGTTCATCTTTCAGTGCAAGTATGTGCTGGATCCCAATGAACTTGTTCCAAATGATTTGTGCCCTTTCTAGATGGTTGGGATGCTGTACATCCCATGGGTTATCCAGGCAGGCAACATAAAAGAACTACCAGGGAAGCACCATGACACAGTCATGAAAGTTCTGAAGTGTTGCCAGGTAGCCAGGTAAGTCTTCATTATAGTATTTCTGCATCTTCTTTCTTCCATGATGGCCTTCCATCATTCACACATCCATGACCATGACACCTTGTCTATCACCAGTGTCACATCAGGAAAACAATGATACTTTGAGATAGCTTTATATAACATTATACTGGGTCCCAACTATATCTTTTCTTATCACTATGGTTCCATCTGTGATCAATGAATGTAACTGCAGGAAGGATTGTTAAGCATGTGATGAAACAATCACCTTGTTACATTCAGATAAATTGCTACATTGATGTTTAAACAAAATCAGACAGATAAAGGTCTGTATTTGAATATCCACAAGAAACAAATAATCAGCCCTAACAAGCCTGAATTTCTTCCTGTCTACTGTCAAGAATTATAGCTACTAGTAGTCATGTGATATTTGTTCAAAAGTGGCACTCTGATAGTTGTGACAAACTATTTCTATGATTACAACTCATGCTATACATATTCATATAAAGTCAAACAGATAAATGTGGCAAGCTCTACCTATGATCACAGTCTATGCTATACATATTCATATCAAATCACACAGATAGATTTGACAAACTTTACCTATGATTGAAGTTTGTGTTACATATATTCATATGAAGTCACATAGATAGATGCAATAAACTCTACCTATGATTACAGTCCATGCTATATATGTTCATATGAAGTCAAATAGACAGATGTGACAAACTCCACCTGTCTATGCTACACATATTCATATGAAGTCAAGCAGACAGATGTGACAAACTCTACCTATCTATGCTATACCTATTCAAATGAAGTCACACAGATAGATTGTGACAAACTCTACCTATGATCACAGTTCATGCTATATATGTTCATATGAAGTCAAACAGACAGATGTCACAAACTCTACCTGTCTATGCTATACATATTCATATGACATCACACAGATAGATTACAACAAACTCTACCTATGATCACAGTTCATGCTATATATGTTCATATGGAGTTAGACAGACAGATGTTGCAAACTCTATCTATCTATGCTATACATATTCATATCATGTCCAGTAGATAGGTGTGACACACTTTACCTATGATTATAGCAACATGCTATATGTGTTCATATGAAGTCAAACAGACAGGTGTGAAAATTTCTATCCATAATCAGCCCATGTTCATGTGAAGTCAAAATGGGTGGATATAACAAACAATATCTATAGCTATAACCTATGATAGTGTGACAAAGAAGTGCTTGAATGGAATGTTGCCAAGCTAAACATCTTGCAAAAGTGAAAGTGATGGCAATGCATGGCACCAACTTGAATGCAATAGTAAATTGGCTGACTACGCCCAGTGTAATGAGGAGAGGACTTACTCCTAACTTCTACTGCTATGTAATGCTAGGCACTCCAGACATCATATTACTTGACACTTACAATTTTCCCTCTACTTTATGTGCCACACAAATTTCATACAGATATGATGTTTCTGTGATGCTGCCATATAAGCTTGTGCAGCTTTCCTATATGATGGTGAAAGTCTGGTCCTAGAGTAGGTAACTAGATCCCATTGGCCAAGCTAGTTGGTTGCAGGCCCATCTGACAAGTAGCGAAGAGAGGCATCCAAGGGTTTCTATCCACTGGCACTAGGGAAACTGCCCATACATTTTGATTGTCTAGATGGCTGGTACCAAAATAGCAACTACATTATAAACCTTTCAAGTTAGGATATCACATCCACAAAGAGTTAGATTTCAAATTGTTGAGGCCCATTAGGCTTGTGGTCTATTAGGCCAAATAAGAACAAGCACACAAGGCTGAACATTCGGCCTAGCACTGCCACAACCTAGACTGCCAAATGGCCTAGATCATGAGTTGTCTCAGCTGATTGCAACTGAGACTCCCGAAGAACAAGACTCTATGACTCGGATTAGATAAACTGAGACATAGAGTAGTTGTCTATAAAAGAAAATGCCCACCATAGGGGACAGAGGCAAGAGAGAGCATTGCATTTGCTCTATCCCTGCCTCATTTCCGTCTGTGTCAAGTTCTCATGTCCCATCATCACACTGTGCTGCATATAACCATAAAAGGTTATGAGCCCCACACTATAACTTAGCACAGACACCATCTTCAAATCAACACACCTCCTGTCGTTGTGATTACCAAGGCAGTGGCAGAAACAGCGGCTTCGTCATCCGCTGTGCATGGGCTACAGGTCGGCCAGGCATACACTATTGGAGGAGATCCATTGGTGACCAGGGCGGAATTCAAATGCCTACAGGAAGACTATTCATCACTGCGAGATTTGCACAATGGATTTCAAGGATGACTTCAAAATGTTGAATCCACAGTCACATCTATTGGGTGAGTGATTGAGCAGGTCAGGCTGGAGATATCAAAACCTGTGCCGCAGACATATTCCATCAAAGGAGGCATGTTCTTTCCATTTGAAGGCCATGCTGAACATATTGCCGAGGGTGAAGTGGCTGGACATACATCCGATCATTTCCTGGTTATGCAAGACTTCATTGTGGAGTCAGATGAAGAAGCGACAACACAGGCACATACTGCCGACATTCAAACAAAAGGAGAGGCCAACAGAGGAACCAACTCAGCTACTACTGCAACAATCCTTCTTTCAATGTCACCGAGCATTCAGAAATCTCCTTCCCTCCCTAGGAGTTCAAATGACCGATCAATGACAACCAGTCCCAGACTCAATCCATCACCTAATGTCGTGGTTGATGACCTGCCTCATATTGCCACCCTGAGCCTAGCTGGACTGGCTGATTATGGTGATGTCTCAGAATCCGATGAATGTTCTGATGAGGTGCAGGCATGTTCCATGGACCTGATCATAAACCCAAGAACAGCAGATGAAATGGATATGGACATGTTGCTAGGGCCAGTGCTGGATCAACCTGAACAAGGAATGGAACAGCCATTGGGCCATTTAGAGAAGAGTATCATTGAACGAGAAGTGGATATGGAAATGCATTTGTCAGATGCCCCGACACCTGTTTTGCCACCCCAAAAAAAGGAAGCGTGAGATGGCAGTTCATATGGAAATGATCAGTGGAATGTGGGTTCCACTGAGGAGGGTTAGGATGGTAAATGTTTGTATGATTTTGCATATCTCATTATTGTGACCTGTATAACCTGGAAGATGTAATTCATTGGAAATTAAAATCACCTGCAAATACTGTCTGAGGGCTAGTAAACTACTAATTACAGTATCAAAATTACCATTCACGTTGCCGCATCCATGTGATCACCTTGGCTACCCGATTAGGCTGCTTGGGTGGAGCAGCCCAGACCCATGTACCTATCCATCAGTATGACACTACGTCTCCTATGCACACTTCAAGGTTAGCCTGTTAAACCGACTAGCCCACCTGCACAAAGGGGCCACATGATGGTCGATCCCTTAATGAGTAGTTAATACCTCGGAACATGCTAGAAAAATGGTGGACATGTGGGGTGTGGCTAGGGAAAGGTTAGTGGACTATATGTGTGAGGGCGATGAAATGTTAGTGGTGCATACAGTCAAGCTGCCAATTATCCGGAAACACATTCCAGCAGGCCTAACAAAAAATCGGACAAACATCCAAGTAGGTCTGTGGAATGTGATCAAGTCAGTAAAGCAGACCCACACATTAATGGGAAATAAATACCAGCAGGTTGGTCATCAGACTGACATCATGGCCAGCCTACCCAAGGTTAGCTAACTGGTGTGACAGGCCAGCCTGGTAATTGGAAACTGACTCGAATGACCCACAAAAGGTCGGAAATAGATTCCTGCATACCTGTGCATGCATAGCTCGTCAGTCCAAGAGGCCCGCTTAATCGGAAACATTCACCTATCTAACAGGCATGCTCATTCAGCAGATGCAGATCCTAGCATGCCTTTCCAAGGTTAGCTCACCAGTGAAACAGGTGCACCCATTCATCGAACACACTGTGCACAAGGCTGGCTGAATGTTAATCACAGTTACAAATGGGTCTACCCATACATCGGACATACAGTCTGCCAGGCCAGCTCAATTCTTGCCAACTATGCCAACAGGCATGCCCTTACATCGGAAGCACTATTCACCATGCCGGTGCAATGTTATGTGCTATTTTGGAAGGGCTGGCTTATTCATTCAGCAGCATGCCATAGCAGGCCTTCCCAAAGGTAAATAAGCTAGTCCAACGGGCCTGCCCATGTCTTGGACACACAGTCCACTGGGCTTTCCCAAAGTTAGTCACATTCATATACAGGCCTGGCCATACATTGGACACACAGTCTGCCAGGCATGCTCAATGCATGCCAGCTATACCAACAGGCCTCCCCTTACATCAGAAACACCATCCACCAGGTCAATGCAATCTTATGCAATATTCTAGAGGGGCCTTCCGCCAGGCCCGCTCAATGCTCCCCAGTGATGCCAACAGGCCAGCCATTACATTGGAAACACCGTCTGCCAGGCTGGGCAATGTTATGGCTATTTTGGAGGGGCCTGCCTATTGATCTGAAGCATGCAATGGCAGGCCTTCCCAAGGTTAGCTGGGTGGTCCAACAGGCTTGCCTATATGTCGGACAAAACTTCCGCCAGGCTTGCTCAATGTTAGTGCCATTTACAGACAGGCCTGCGCATTTATCAGACATGCAGTCCAGCAGGCCTGCTCAATATTCCAATAGGCCCACCCTTACCTCGGATACACCATCTGCCAGGCCAGTGCAATATTATGCATTATCGTAGAGGGGCCTGCTCATTCATCTGAAGCATATCATGGCAGGCCTTCTCAAGGTTGACCAGCTAGTTCAACAGGCCTGCCCATATGTCGGACACACCATCCTACAGCCTTACTAAATATGAGAAACAGGCCTGCTCATACATTGGACACACAGTCAGCAGGGCCTGCTCAATGCTTGCTAGCTCTACCAACGGGCCTGCCCTTACATCGGGAATACCATCTGCCAGGCTGCTGCAATATTATGCGTTATCATAGAGAGGATGCTCATTGATCAGAAGCATGTGATGGCAGGCCTTCCCAAGATTGACCAGCTAGTCTAATGGGCCTGCCCATACATCGGACACACTGTCCACCTAGCTTCCGCAATGTTAGTCACATTTGCAAGCAGGCCTGCACATTTATCGGACACACAGTCAGCCAGGCCTGCTCAATGCTTACTAGCTATGCCAATGGGCCTGCCCTTACATCAGAAACACCATCCACCAGGCCAGTGCATTCTTATGAAGTATCGTAGAGGGGCCTGCTCATTCATCAGAAGCATTTGATGGCGGGCCTTCCCAAGGTTAACTGGGTAGCACAACAGGCCTGCCCATGTGTCAGACACACCATCTGCCAGGCTTGCTCAATGTTAGTCACATTTACAAGCGGGCCTCTACATTCATTGGACACACAGTCAGCCAGGCCCGCTCAATGCTTGCCAGCTATGCCAATGGGCCTGCCCTTACATTGGAAACACCATCTGGCCAGCCAGTGCATTCTTATGCATTATCTCAGAGGGGCCCACTCCTTCATCAGAAACAAGTGCTGGCGGGCCTTCCCAAGGTTGACCAGCTAGCCCAACAGGCCTGACCATACGTCGGACACACTGTCCACCAGGCTTGCTCAATGTTAGTCACATTTATAAGTGGACCTGCACATCCATCGGACACACGGTCAGTGAGGCCTGCTCTATTATGCATTATCTTGGAGGAGCCCACTCATTCATCAGAAACATGTGATGGCAGGCCTTCCCAAGGTTGCCACCTACGACAATGGGCCTGCCTGTAGATCGGAAACACCATCTGCCAGGCTGGTGCAATCTTATGCAATATTTTAGAGGGGCCTGCACATTCATCAGAAGCATGCCATGGCGGGCCTTCCCAAGGTTGACCAGCTAGTCCAATGGGCCTGCCCATATGTCAGACACCCTGTCCGCCACATCAGCAAATCACAAAAGAGCTCTGTAGCACTGTACAACTAGTTACAGTTGTCACAGAGATACAGAAAGGTCCCCCCCTGTACAGGACTTAAAATATGGTTAAAAAGCAATATTTGATTGATTGGATGCTTTTTGTCACTCACTGGCAAATTTCATTCTGTAGCATTCTGTAATGGGCTGTGAGGCTGTGTCACTGTCTATAAATGAGTGATTTGCTGATGCAGGCTTGCTCAATGTTAGTCACATTTACAAGCAGGCCTGTCCATACATCAGATGATGTACAGTCCACCAGGCCTGTTCAATGCTTGCCAGATATGCCAATGGGCCAGCCCTTACATCAGAAACACCATCCGCCAGGCCTGCACAATCTTATGCGCTATTTTAGAGGGGCCTGCGCATTCATCAGAAGCATGCCATGGCAGGCCTTCCCAATGTTAACCGCTTAGTCCAATGGGTCTGCCCATATGTCGGACATACCGTCTGCCAGGCTTGCTCAATGTTAGTCACATTTACCAACAGGCCTGCCCATACATCAGACACACATTCCGCCAGGCCTGTTCAATGCTTGCCATTGGAAATACCATCTGCCAGGCCTGCGCATTCATCATAAGCATGTGATGGCGGGCCCTCCCAAGGTTGATTGGGTAGTCCAATGGGCCTGTGCATATGTCGGACAAACCATCTGCCAGGCTTGCTCAATATTAGTCACATTTACCAACAGGCCTGCCCATATATCGGACACATAGTATGCCAAGCCCACTCAATGCTTGCCAGATATGCCAATGGGCCAGCCCTTACATCGAACACACCATCCGCCAGGCCGGTGCAATCTTATGCGCTATTTTGGATGGGCCCATGCATTCGTCAGAAGCATGCCATGGTGGGCCTGCCCATATGTCAGACACACAATCCCCCAGGCTTGCTCAATGTTAGTCACATTTACAAATAGGCCTGCCCATACATTGGACACACAGTCCGCCAGGCCCGCTCAATACTTTCCAACTACACCATCAGGCCTGTCCTTGCATTGGAAACTCCATTCACCAGGCCCACTCAATACTTTCCAACTCAATCAATGGGCCTGTCCTTTGGTCAGAAATTTTATCCGCTCGGCCCAAGCAATGTTAGCCCACTTCACTAACAGGCCTGCCCATACATTGGAAATGCTATCTGCCAGGCCTAAGAGCCTACTCAATGTTAGATTCTATGACAGCAGGCCTGCCCATCAATGTGATATCCCAACTAACAGGCCCTCTCAGTGTTACACACCCTGCTAAGCAGGCCTGCCCTTTTATCATCACTTATTTTGGAACCAGGCCCGCCAATATTAATGATACCAATTATGCAGTACACTCGGGCCCGCCCTATATTAAATCATCATGGGCCTGCAACAGGCTGTCCATTCACATTGTAAGATTTGCAACCCTGCGGGCTAGCCTTTCTGATTGCAACAAAGTGACTACATGGGCTCTCACGTGAGCTTAGGAGTTCCATTGGGATTGTCTGGCTTGTCTATGGACTTCAAGAATGCATTGCCAAGATTCTGTTTCTCTTCCGCGAGAACGCTGCCTGTCTTTACCCGTGCAAGATATCCTGCCAATCTCCGAGTCGGGCCTATCCATTGACCTCAACATGATGGAATATCAAAGGTTATTAGCACGAGTGGTCGATAGCACCCTTGCAGGGCAATCTTGAGGCTGATATACCTCCGTGTCAGCTCCATAACCTCGTGGGAGACATTGGGGTGTGTATCAGTTGCTTCGAAGAGTCTGAAGAACTCAACAACGAGACAATCAGACAGTCTACACATGCGTTTGAGGGTGATTTGGGAGCACATGAGTGTTCCTCTTTTTTCCCTCATTCTTGGTTGCTCATTTCACTTTCGTATATTGTTCGACTGCAGTACTTTTTCTGCGTGTCTTAATGAATACAAAAGTGCATGTGGAGCTTGGTCTCTGTCATCATTGATATGTTGATGTCTAGATCGGTTCTGATCACCTGTGGTATAGTGGCATGTCCACGATCCGATGTCGAGATTGGTGGTCATCTCGACGAGATCACCATCATCAGCAAATCCAGTAGGTACTAGTACACAGCACTCTATAGTGCTGTAAAGCCTCATAGTACCTATAGTGAGGGTCCAGGTATATAGCACTATGATAGTACTTTCATAGCATGTCATAGTCTTCATTGATAACCAAAGGTGGCCAAGCATCTATTAAGATCCATGTCTGGAAATACTCCAGCAGAGAATGGGCAAACCATTGGTCAGAAAAAAATTCTAGTAGAGTGTTACTCAAATACTTAGAATACAATATTCTTGTTAATCTCAAAAGAGTATGGTACTGTTGATGAGAATGAAATGGTATTGGTGAGATTGAGAGTGTAGAATAGTGTTGGCAGGATAGTGATAGAATAGGATAGTCTTGATAAGATTAACAGAGCTCAAGGAATACTAGTAAGTAATAGCCATAGGAGACAGGAAATTTCAGTCAGTAGTATTCAAATCAATCACATTGTAGTATCATTCATGAAATGTAGGTACTCTATCTAATACGTAATCAACTATTATGCCATAATCTTCATCACTAGTTGTATTGCCATCCCCATCATCACCATGTCCTTCACCTGCACTGTGATCATCATAATTAGCTAGGAGTAGCATACTAGCATGCAATAGAACTCACATGCCAGTTTGTGCAATCTCACAGCACATGCTATGAAGCTTGCAGCCATGTACTTCATGTGCCTCCAACTCCTTAACTAGCTCACAAAATTTTGACCACTTGACACAATATAGATCTCCTGAGAAAATGGGAAACCTGGCTTTACCATACATCTTGTATCCATCGAGGATGCACTCTATCTTTGAATTATCAATTTAGAATGATCAGACGTAGCACAAGTCCCGAACTTACTGCAGTCATGGCAAGGCAGAGTGTCCCATTGGGGATGCGCTTTCCGAACTCACCCCAACGGAGATTTCCAATGCGGTTGTCATGGCTATACAAAAGACATGAAGGAGATCACATATAGCATGGTGGCCAAAATTATTGGTACGACCCTGGTAAACATAGCACATAGTGAGATGGATGTCAGTGAATGATTAGAAGACATACCTCATCATCTTTACCACCATGCGCGAATGCAGATTTCTTTATCAGTGTATCAGCGGCGTTCTTGACATGTCGACGAGTAGCGGCCTTCGACAAACTGGAACCCTGTGGGGGGAAGAGGTCGTAATGCACCCAAACCGCGATCTTTGCTGCGTTCTTGATTTTGCTGTGCCACGAAGCAAGGTCTTCGAAAAGCTATCGAATTCAGCAAACATCAGTATCAGTATGCACTGCATGAGACACACCAGAATCAGCATCGACGCTTTATACTTAGGGTAATAGTGCTTCTTGACCAGCTGACCCTCCCTCTTCCACTGAGCAATCGTCATGTTCACTGCGTCCATAATAAATCCGTTCAATGCCACCCTCCTGTTGGGCCAAGGATCGTGGATTGCAGCATATGTTCGAGTTTCGACCTTGCAGTCTTCAAGGAAATCCTTCCACTTTGCCGGATAGAAACCCAGCTGCGTGGGGTCAGTGCATTGGTCTTGCTTAGGTGTCTTCGAATACCGTCTACTGCATGGCCTTGGATTGTCTTCTTCATCCATCAGTGGACAGACCTTTACACAGCCACATTTGGTTGAAAGTATTTGAGTCATAACACAACCACATTTATATCTATACCTCTGAAAATTTTCTGAGAAGCTTATACATATATAGACAATAGCCTATAAAAAATTCAGCCTATATTAATACTAAAATTATTGAGTTGTGTTTCCCCTATTTTTCTGTACAGATCTGTATTACTAGGTACCTTGCTGTAGTTTTCTGTAGTGTCTGTACAGGTCTGCCAATACAAGGGTTGGTTTGCTGATGTCGGCATCCCCGTCATCATCAGCAACTGAATCGCAGACTGAATTCTGCTCATTCGCTTGAGATCGCAAAGCCGCCAACTCAGCAGGTAGTGGTGGGCGGGGCTTACGATTTCTAGTATAGTGATCTTGAAGAACGTTGATGTCCTAGGGCAAAACGTAAGCAGGGCATCGCGATCAATGTATACTAGGCTCACCTCGTTCCGCTTTGGTCGTGTGTCGTGATCTTCTCCATCAGAGTCAAACGCTCCCTACTCAAGAACGTTAGATCACACAAAAAAACAGAGGTTTGCGTACCATAGTTCCATTGCCTGGATCGTCCAAATCAGAGGCCCCGTCAGGACCCATACTGACTCTGCCATGTTCGCCATGTCTCTCTTCGAGTTTGTCCTCTGCTACCCTCTCCTCATGATCGTCGCTCTGCTCTAAAGACTTGTCCAAGTCCGAGAAGCGGGCCTCATTCGAGTAGTTGTCGTCTGAATCTCCAGGGAGGCATTCGTGATCCATTTCGGTTGGGACCTTCTCGTATTGGAGTCGACAAAGTGCTTTAGCCTTTTGCTCCATACATGCGCGTGCATCGGCGATGATCTTCAGGCCATTGGCAAGTGTGTTTGGCCTCGGTGGGGATGCGGCTGGCTGTCGTAATAACTGACACTAGAGGCAAAGCTTTGTTTGTGAGGGTGGGAAGACGTTGATGTAATTTTCTGTCCAATGACAAATTGGTAGGGGTGCGAGCCACCTTGGTGTATAAAGGTTGCATTTGAAGTGGGAATAATGAGATATGTAGTAGTGTCATGTCTATTCGACAACAAAATGAAACGATATTATCAGAAAATGAAGCTACTGTATCTATTTCTCGTAGACAGACTGAAGTAATAGATGGCGAGATGCTGTTTGGATGACACGTTTCATTGCCATGTTGTTAGTTCTTAATCCGGACGAACAACTTCACATTTTCTTCACGTAGACCAGAGGCAGGATTATGCAATGCCTACGAGACATAGGAGTGGCAACACTCAAAGGCTGGACACTGTTCCGTCTATGTCTCATTCACTCCTTGACTTTCTGCGCCGGCGTCCATCCAATTTCCATCAAGTTGTATGTCCATAAACTCAGTACGTTTCTCTTCTTTTCAACGACTCCTTTTTTATCCATAATCAGACCTCTCATGTCTGTCTTTTCTACCTGTCATCGATCAGGCATTGATAACTCGTTTTAGGGCCCGCTTCAATCTTCCCCTGCCTCCTAAAGCGATGTAGATGGATCAACGCAGCAATCAATGCGGCCTAGCGTGGCGTCAGAGCAGCGATCAACACAGATCCAGAGCAGCGCTCATTGGTACCTTTTCAGTCGATTTGGTCTATTGTCAGTCTACACTGTGCTCGTACATCAGCAAACCACCTTTTTGCCCACAGACCCTACAGACTCAACAGACTATCACAGACCACCACAGACTCAACAGACCCAGCAGCTCTACAGCTTCTCCAGTTCTTCA
>JBBPLL010000516.1:0-20780 GCA_038089755.1 Leccinellum rugosiceps | reverse complement strand
AAAGGGTCCGTGACATCCTGAAGCATCCGGTCTACATCATAACTTTCACACCAACAAGTCAACAAGGCTTACCTGCTCCCACTCCTTGCGCATCAACTCGCCTGTCCTGCGTTCACGACCACGTTCAGCAACCTCTGGTTTCCCCATAATCTTTCCCTTGATCTCCTCCATCGCACCTCCAATCTTGGTTCCAAGGTTCTTGAATGAGCGTCAGACTGTGCAAGAAAGAGCTGCACACGTCATGAACTTACCGGGCCTATTGGATAGTTAGGGCCGATGCCAGCAGCTCCCGCGTGTCGCTGTGGAGGCAGGGCTGGGTCGCGAAATGGTTCTGCCATTTTGAGCTTGGTATTCGTGTCTATGACGGAATATGGACTTTGTTGGTGGGCATGGACGGAAGGATCAGTGAACGATTCATTTATATCATGTACGATATAGTGGCATGACGCAATGATATCCACTATGACGTAGGTGCAGTAGTGATTCACAGCCTACCGGCAGTTGGATAACCACGGTCATATGTTTGATGATGAAGTTGTTAGGAATGAAAAACGGGGAGCAATTATAAAGTCGAGTATCATAGAGAGCGATTAAAGTTTGGTAATAGGAAAGCAGATATCCACTTCAGCGAATCCCACGAAAAATACTAAGCAGTTCGCACTGTCACTTGAAGTAAGAGTCCTGACTTCTGCGCCTTTCAAAAGTGATCATGGAATAGCCCTTGAACGTGACAAACCTCATTGATCATGGGGGTAAGCTCATTGTGAACCACTTGAGGATGCTTTGACACCAAGGATGGGAACATCACAAGAGGTCGTTGCATGTGGATCCACGACACAACCGTCGTCGTACGCCGTGACGGTGAACCCAGCCTTGCAAGTATGAACGAAACACTTGCCGGCGTTGCAGGAAACTTCATCGACATTGGGAAGTTTGTGACAATTGACTCCGTTAGTGGAGGTGCTACCAAAAGGTGAAGCCTTGACACAGCCTCCGCCTGTAAAAAGTCAAGCAGTCAAACATACGTTCATTCGGATTGGATAGTCTGATCACATACACGAGTACGAGTTAGACATCACATCGGTGCACTTGTATGCCTGACCCCATGTTGCATCGGGTACGCCACACATCATCAGATTCGTATCGCACTTTGGATTATGTTGCCGGCGCGAAGGAGGCGGTGATGTCGAGCAGCCAGGGCGGTAATGGCCACATTTACCGTCGCACTCCTTCAAGTGGGAACTTGGACATGTGCACGAGGTGGGTTTGGACGGCGGCATGGCCAAGAAGCCATCAGTGCACACGAAGCCGCACTCGTCACCATCGGTGACTGAGGGCTTTGCGTGCAGCGGGTAGGAGCATTGCACACCCACTTTCTTAATCTGTCAAGGGGCTGTGTCAGTATACAGTGTAATGGTACGAGGATACATCGAACTTGCCATGCTAGTGACAACGGTTTGAACCTTGTCCTCCCCAACAACCTTGGCAGCAGCTTCTGTGACACTGTAGTGATTGACGACGTCGAGAACTTGTGAAACACAGAGACCCAGGTGCATAGGACCAGCATCATATGGTTTACCTACAACAGGTTGAGGTTGAGCAACATGTGCATATGAGGGCAGGAACTAACAGACCGTCAATCAAAACATCCTGAAACACAAGATGCGTATTGAGGTTTGCGCAAGTATCTGTGTTCAGGCTACGTTTGAGCGGCGAACGAGCGAATGCAGTCAGTGCTAGAAGCAAAGGAGCGGCGCGGCCAAATGACCTCATCGTACTGAAACAATTGCAAAGAGCGTGAAGGAGTGTAAAGAAGGATGAAAGACGAACCAAAGTTGGTGAATGAAGCGAGCCTCTTCAAAACGGCTTTTATACAAGCGAGCGCCAATGAGTCGGTTAATTACACGGACCCACGTTAATTTCTTGCGGCAATTTTCACGAATTGCGGGTGGCAACTAGTAGGATGCTTTTCAGAGGTCAACAACACCAAGCCTAATTTGTATGCTTCTAACGGAGAGTAGCGGGTCAGATGGCTCATTCTAACAGCGTAACAAACAATATTAACAGGTTACCATTACTTGCCAACCACTTAGGTACTTACTCGAGGTGATGACAGTGAGACAGAAGTATTACTGTCTACTGTCGAAGACGACCGACGATGAGGCTTCAAAGAAAGTCGCCGTGATCAATCAAAGAACGGCCTCGCTGCTACAAAGGGAGGACCAGACAGTCTATGGGGGTTAGACTCTCGAACAACAAGTCGAATGACTTTGCCGTTTGTAGCGTGACACGCGATATACATTAGTAGACGGTTCCTTGCTGACTTACTTTCTCTTCGATCAGAGTTGTGTAAATCTGAAGGTCCTAGATCTTCTTAGATGCGTCTGGACTGTACGAGCGATGTAGGGTGGAACACGTAGGGCAGTTAATGTCATAGGTAGTACGTTGCTGATACCAGTTCCTCTCCAGCCAAATTGGAAACTCGGCCCGGCCCGGCCGATGTTATGATCATGTGATGGGCCTTTGTCAGCGTTGGTGAGGCGCCCGCATTTTGACCCGGAACACCACGGAGGCAGAGGTCACATCTCCGAACAAGCCCGATCCAGACAGTGGTTATAAAAGGTAAGAATCCTATCCACCCAGGTCCAGTATAAGCTTACTGTACAAGGCACGCTCATTCCAAAGCCACCACTCAGCTATGAAAGTCAACATCACCGACGAGCAATGGAAGTCTCTCGACTCAGCCATGTTCCGTGGCGCGCTTGAGGGTGCTGCCGTCAGCTCTGCCATCTCCATACCCGCATTCTACTACCTTTACCGGCGATCGCCCTGGTACCGTTCCCTGCCCTTCCCTCTCCGAGTTGCAAGTGTCGTCATAGTAGTAGGCCCCATCCTCACCATTCAAGCAGAACGGCGTAGCTTGGAATACGACCGAACACAATGGTGCGTACTTCTCGTGCATATTGTTACGTTGCCTGGCACGGACGTGATCATGGATCGCTGATGTTGAACTTGACAGGTCGGATTCCGGAAAGCTAGAATTGGATCGCATGGCAGCGGAAGAAGAGGCCCGGTTCAACGCTCTTTCTACCAAGGACAAGGCCCTGGACTGGGCTTCTCGGCATCAGTACTCCATTATTCTCGGTAGCTGGGCTCTTTCCATGGCCGCCGCCGGTGCCATCGTCGCAAGGGATAAGTGAGTGACATAGTGCACTTTATCGATCCCGACTTATTCTTTTCGATGACAGATATATGACTTTACCACAGAAGGTAGTTCAGGTTGTCGTGCATGTTTTCCGTTACATGTTGACTTGTCTTTTAGGCGGTGCAAGCTCGTATGTGGGCACAGGGCCTTACCATCGGCGTCCTCCTCGTCGCTGGAGCCCTTACACATAAAAATCGACAAGACGCTGCTGCCGATGGCATGCGACGAGTGAGTGTGCGGTGTTTAGTGTTTCGACTCGCTCTAACAAATTGCCCAGTCTTCCGCCGATCACTCATGGCAAACCTTCGTACGTGACGAGCTGTAGATCTCGTTCCACAAGACTGACGAACTCTCGTTTCAGCTTGAGGAACAACAACGCGAACAAGAAAGTAGAAAGGTTCAGACATTGAACGCGGTTTAGGACCGCACGTGTGCAATATAACTACGACCACTGCAAAGTACGCACCGCATCTGCCTCCCGAATTGGAGCCCCTCGCTAAATGTGCTCGATGCCGAACAGTCTAGTTGAACTGCCCTCATTCAGACTCACTACGATGTCCTGCATCTCATGCAACCCTTTATCTATACCTGTCATAGCTCGGATTTCTCCATATACTGCATGTGCCTGTATCGCAGCCAGCCAGCATCTAATACAAGCCCCTGTTTACGATCTATCAAACATGTCAAGGTTGAGCGCGCCTCGAGCTCTTTCCGAAGCTATTTGATCTTCCTCGTATCATTGTTTGGCCAACTACTCTCCTTCATGAATCCTACAGTATATACGATAGGATATTCCGCTAGTTGATAGGACAAAAGGATACTACCACGTAGGAATATGAAATAATAATCTTCATTTAGATTTCGAAATGCTTGCATGATATACAAACGACGAATAGCCCATGATTCCACGACTTGACTCGACGAAAAAAAATGCATGAGAAAGTGACGACATTCACCTGCCTGTCTACCATTGACCCCGCCGATGGGCTTCGGATTCACGGACGACATCGTCGTCCTCGCCCATGAGAGGATCCGAGAGGATGGGATACCCCGGCCTATTCCGTTCGACGTCCGCGTCGACGACGATCTCGTCCGAGTCGACCTCATCGTCCGAATCCGAGTCCTCGTCTTCCGACTCGGGAAGGCGGTTGAGTATGCTTCGACCCCACGTCACCCACCAGTCTTGCACGGCCTCGCGGGCGTCGAAGCCGTACAGTTTAACGAAGGCCAAGTAAGTGGTGCAGAGGAAATCGTCGTCCATCTCTTCGCTCTGATGGCATACGCGTTGAGTGCGTAGCAGCCAATCGCGTCTTCGTTGGCCCGGTCCGTGAGGGATGGTAATCACTTCCCGTTTCCGCCGTACGTATCTTTGAACAGCGGCACAACGTGGTTGTCGGAGCTCTTCGAACACGCCGAGAAGCATCGGCGTTTGATGTTTCGTTGCGGGAAGTGAGAATAGCACGGAAAGTGTCATGGCATCTTCAATGCACGTGGCGGCATTGTGCGATCCGCCTGGCTACGCACAGAGTAACCAAGGTTGGGGCTTTGAGAGCGTGATGAGGCCCAACTCACTATCATTGGGTGTGCCGCCTCTCCAACAAGAACGACTTTTCCGCTTTCATGTACCCAATTGTCAAATGGCTCGTAATGCGTAAATTCAGTCTTGCTCAGCAGTTTGGCCTGCTTCAAGATTTTTTGGGCACTGAGAACATCGAGACGTGTTAGCTCAAGGAACATCCAGTCTCAGAATCCGGGGTGTTCACCGAGCTTCAAATAAATCCACCCTCAGTGACTCGAGGCTCATCGGAAACTCTTCCCGTTCGTCCCGACCATTCATCTTCAAGCTCATCATTAGCGAGTAATCGCGATTTGGTCCAGGTCCCTTTTCAAGACATTCTAGCGTTCCGTGGCAGAAAAAGAAATGACACTCACAGTGAGTATGCCGTGCATCGAACAGTCGTCTGCTAACCATGCCGTCCACTTCAAAATAAAAAAAAATTAATCAATGCGGTCCACTTACACAGTGAGATGGACCCACGCTTTTCGCGTCTATCAACGCCGCTAGTTCATTGTCTTGTCTGATCACGTCGGCAGGGGCGACGAGACTGCGCACGCGACGTCTGTCATCATCCTGACCCCACGAATCATGGAGAGTACTCACCAAACAGTAAAGCGATTATCATAATCGGGCAGTAGGGCAGAAGGTCCTAGAACCACTGGACGCACGACGCTATCCGTGCCGTCAGCACCCACGATGACGTCGGCCGTCATGTGCAGCCCGTTTTCACAGGTGACTGACGCTTCCCATGGATCTATGGAGACGACTTTTGTGTTGAAGTGAAGATCTACGCCCGATTCATTTGCAAGGCGGTAGAATATTCGGAAAAGCTCCCCGTACTAGGAACGAGAACGTCAGTACTGCCACGTTCGAGACGGCCAACAACTCGAAACGAACCTGAACAGAGCGAAATTCGGCGGGAAGACTGTCCGTCACCTTGCCATTAATGGCTATGAGCCCGAGTTCTTCTCCCGTTTCCCCTGCCGTGGGATATATGTCGGATTCATCTCGAGAAGGGGCCGCGTACCATCGAGAAAGGTCATCTGCGTGATTCGAAAGGACACCCTGCGCAATTCGTCACCGATGCCCCAGTCATTGAAAATCTGTGTCATTGTCGGGGTAGACCGAACGCCTTCGCGACACTGAGTAATGGTCTTGTGTCAACTCAATATTCACGGTTGTGACAACCACGGGAGGGGGAACGCATCTACTTACCTTGGCCATCACCTCCGCGTGGCTCTGTTCGAAAACAGTGACCCGATGGCCAGCTTTCCGTAGAGACCATGCGGTAGATAGACCTACTAAACCACCCCCGACAACGATAAAATCGAGCAGGTCTTCCGTTCGCGGAGGCACGCCAGCGAGACCGATTTGCATGGCGTGTTCAAGTCGGTGGATCAGCTGGATAGCTGAAATGCATTGTGATGTCTATTTATGAGTCAGAAAACAGGAGTAAGCTTTCAAATTCAGGGATATATCGAATAAATGATACGGAAGCAATATCCACATGCATTTGCCAATTGCTTCAAACCTTGGTCGAGTGAAGAGCCTAAGCAGCCACGAAAATGATGATAGATGAGTGGACCACTATTGGACTTTTCTGTATGTTGGTCAATTGTTTCCAAGAGGTCTGTTTACTAGAACTGCTCGTGGTTCTAGTGATTCTGCACTAGCCACCCAGCGGGCCGTAAAGGATCAAGCTGATTCAAGGTTTGATGATCTGGGTTATTGATCCGCTCGTTTCGGTGACTCGACCCTCTCCTGAGTTCTCTCCTTCGGACTGCCATCTGCATCACAGATTTTTCCCACAGTAGCATACACATTTTTGTTGTGAACATCCTGGTATAGTCCGACTCGGATTGAGTCTATGAGTCGCTCGATCGGTGACTATTAATGAATTGGAGGGCGGAACGAAAATAATTTTTTGCATAAAATTGGAATTGTATACCACAAACAACAAACAAACAAAACGGGTTATTTTCAGAAACTAGCTTGCGCAGCCGCCCTCTCTGCTAAGCTACCTCGGGCCTCCCATGCTGCCTTGTGTGCATGTGATACAGCATCATCCTGTCCTCCGCCGGGAATGCCCCATCCGCCGCCTCCAGGCGTCTCGAGGAGCAGTCGATCTCCTTTGCCCATGAATATGGTCGCCTTGCCGCCAATATTGATTTGTCGTGGTCCCTGGTCCTCGTCGGCAATTAGATCGCCATCCTGGTCGCGCCTTTGCTTCAACCAAGTGTTTCGACCCATCAGAGCAGGCTCTCCCCCATCCACGCCATACGGTGCTCGGGTGCGTCGCTGTGAAACGATTTTTTGTGAAATTTACGTTCAGTGTGCAAGGATGGACACTTGCCTCGCTCAAGATTGACACCTGGAGCGGGTGGGTTACTTCGAATTCCCGAATGACACCATCTCCGCCACGCCACTTTCCATCCCCGCCTGAACCAGGACGCAATCCAAATCGATGCAGAAGAACGGGGTATCGGCGCTCCAGAATCTCGACATCTCCAATACGCGTGTTTGTGATATGGGTATGCACCCCAGACGTACCGTTCCACCCAGGGCCAGCACCTGAGCCTCCCGCGATGGTCTGATTATAAGATCAGCACAAGACCAAGTGGGGACAAGCATCGCTACCTCGTAATATCCCCACCCCGCAACAGCTACCCCGTCAGTGTTCTTTCCTCCGGTGCCGAATGTAAGGTTGCTACAGAATGAGCACCGATGAGGCAACCAAGTATAATACTCACTTTGTACATCCTTGGCTGGCCGCACAGGCGTGGAAAGCCTTCAATACGACGTCAACGATTCGCTGAGAGGTGAGAACATTACCTCCGCAGACCGCAGCGGTCCGAGAAGGTGATAACAACGATTTCCTTGGAATTTTAACTGAAGTTCTTATCAGTAAGCTGCTGGCTTTGATAAAAGAAATGTGTGCACCTTCAAGTGGCACCAGGCAACCAGCATTGAGCGGGATATCAGTATCCAACATCGCCCGCATACAATAGATGACGGCTGAGTGTACAACGGAAATCGGGGCGTTCAAATTTCCGCGAACTTCACAGCCAGTGCCTTCAAAGTCGAGTACCGCAGATCGCGTTTGTTCGTTGATCTCGACCCTCAATTGAATCTGACGTAATATCGTGAGCCCACGGTTGACAAGTATAAGCAAGAGATAGTCACGGGCGTTCCATCATCGAGATGGTCCACGGCCGTCAACACATTGGAGCCTGCACGTTTCACAACCTCCACCAAGAGGTTCCTGACTGAGTTCTCGGCATTCGTGCGAATATGATACATGTACTCTTGCACCGTCTTCAAGCTGTATTCATCGACCACTGATAAGCAAGTGAGCGACGAGATGTAAGAACAAGTTTTGCTCTCACTTGCGCGGATTAGCTGCACGCCCTTGTAGTTGGCAGCGATTTGCTGGTAATGGGGTCAGACTCTACGTGGCACTGGGTGTACGACGAGTTAAATCACCGCTTTCAAGTCACTCTCCACGTCTCTGATGTTTCGGCAGCCAGAGCTACCCGGGTGCTGGGCCGGTTTCTCAACCATGTATTCGTAAAGGCCCTTTTGATCGAAAAGGCCACCGTCTACGATCTTGAAACTAACGATCTCTGCGCCTTCCTCGAAGATGTTGACTGATGTGGGGGGCATCGAACCCGGAAGAATGCCACCAATGTCCGCATGGTGCCCGCGGGAGGCGGTGAAGAAGATGATCTCGTTCGACTTGGTGTCAAAGACTGGGGTGATAATCGTGATGTCCGGAAGGTGACTGAACACATTGAAGTCTATGGGGACGTTCGCATGATCGAACGAACGCAGAGCACTCACGATCCGCCTGCGTGGGGGGAGTTTGTCATCAGAACGTCTCCATCCTTGAGGCTCTTTCCGTGGAGTTTCATCTGGTACTTGACGGCGCTAGTCGAGATGAGAGCGATGAGGATGGGATCGTTGGGCGGAATGTACGTACAAGCTCATCGACCCCAGGTGGATGGGGATAAATGGAGCATTTGCGACAAGATCGCCATCGGGTGCGAAGAGCGCGCAGGAGAAGTCGAGTCTCTCCTTGATGTTGGTACTGATGGACGTCTGCTGCAGCGACCGTCCCATTGCTTCCGCGACGCTCATGAAACGATTGGCAAACAGTGTTAGGAGAATGGGATCTGGTCCGCTCTGCCCCGCCATATCTGAAAGCTGCAGTGGATGTAGCAGATGATGATGGCAATCTTTGGTACGTGCGACCTTCGGAAAGGTATCTCCTAGCTATTCCATCCGACTCGGACGACTCAGATTCCGATAAGTTATCTGGCCGCCGAAAATACATCACAACAAATCCCATGACACACATACGATGGTCCCAGATCATGACGCCGCGTTGTTCAAACTCCCATTACTAGTGCTTCGTAACTGATACAGGTGTCCTCAAGTTGATTGTGCCTGGGAGCCTCTACGCTGTTCTCTTACAGCGAAATGATCAATTGCCACACCAGCAACTCTTCCCGATCTATTCACCATCGCATCTCATCGCTCTACATGTCGTATCATCTTTGGAGAAGGAGAGATCGTCCGTTGGCCTTCGAAGTCATACATCATACAATGCCGACCGCTTGCCTGAATGGACAATCTTTGGAAAGACGCAATCAATCGAACAATATATACTTAATCGATGTCAAGGCAATCGGTTGACCGCAGCTCAAAGACCGGAACTGTTGAACCGTAAATTCCGGTCCTCCCTCTGCAAACCGGTACTCGGCTACAGTCCAAGCGCTCAAAGCCGGTCTAGAGCCGAGGCCATGGCAACGCTACTAAGCTGCTGCCCCACTCAGGCTGAGGCTGAGTGGGGCTGGGTGACCGTGGGTGCATCACGAGTCCACCAGTTCGAAAGATAAGGAAGGCGAATAGGTGATGGAATAAATTTGAGAAGGTGAGCCGTCGAGCGAGCTAACAACTGTGGATCTATTAGCCGCCACATTCTGCACAATGAAAGGTCGTGAGTACAGTATTTTGCGACTGATCCCAGTGAATGCCTTCGCTGAGGTCACCTTCGGGTCCACTTGTTTGGGCCAATACATCACGTCACGCGGTGTTTGGTCGTCGATCAACATACTTCCTGATCTGTCCGTCCGGATGTTGAACTGGGTCAGCCGAGCCCGATACAGCGCCCCACCTTGACGAAAAAAGGATTGATTAGTTCGCATGTCAACCTGGTATAATTGGCGACAGTGCAACAGAAGGCTGTTACGCCCTTCGACATTGACCTGTCGGGCGGTGCTCCCGGCTTGGAGCTTTCAGCTTTTCCGTGTCCATCCTCGAATGGCCAATGTCGAGAAGCTGTGTGCTAACGTTACACTTCGTCTTTGCAGGCTATTTAACCCAAGATCCTTTTTTTACTTGTAACAATAACAGCGTTCCCATTCCTGCTAGCCATCGTTGCCCAACATGTCTCATGATCTCTCTCAGCACTCTCTGTTCACTACTCCGACCGAGTTCATGTCTGTGGACGAGCGCATCTCGCTTTCTTACCAGCGTACAAGATTGGTGATACGAACGTACCGTACGTCCTCCGAGTCACTACCTTTATTTCCCATGTTCACTCTGCCCTACAGAATTGTCCGCTTATGACGTCCAGCATTGTTCCCCTAAATATTGGTCCATGATGACCGACCCCGTCATGGCATTGGATGGTGCCATGTTTACGATATTACTCGTTCACTTTGGGTTAGCCATCGGAACCCTCTCTCGCCATCTTCGTCAGAGACCCGACCTCGAACCACTGATGAACCGTCTCCTGACATTCGATACCGTCGGTCTCTTCCTTATGACCGAGAGAGGGCACGGGTTGGACGCCTTTAACGTAGAGACTACCGCTACCAAGACGTTTGAAGGCTTTGTTATCAATACGCCTAGTGAAGAGGCATGGAAGTCAGTACATATTATTCTCAGTTCTCCAGTTCCTAACCGACGCGAACAGGTATATGCCCGCCACTACGCCATCCTTTGGAATCCCAAAAGAAGCCGTGGTGATGGCTCGGTTGATTGTGGACGGAGAGGACAGAGGACCTCGGTTCTTCATCGTACCCATTTGCAACGAACACGAGATGTGCAAGGGTGTCCAGTCCATCCGGTTGGGTCCTCGTTCTGGCACGACAGCACTGGATTTTTCGCTCACCGGATTCGACCATGTGCTTGTCCCCGATACCGCACTGGTGACCTCAAACTTGGATGACTACTCCTTGCCCAAGTCTCCATTGAAAGCCTGGTGGAACGAGATCTGGCGCGTACCATGTGGAACAATGACTGTCGTCGCGCCCTGCATATCTGCTCTCAAGATTACATCGTTTATCGGTGCAAAGTACTCAGTGCGCCGTTGCTTTATGGGCAAGGGGAACAGACCAATGCCCATCATATCTTTCCGAACTCAGCAGTGGCCCATTTTACGTGCGGTCGCCGTGAGTTTAGTGATGGAGAACTGGTACTCCATGACAGCCGGCCAGATCACGAACAAGTCCCTTGATCCCAGTGTCCGCCATGGTTTGGCAGTCATAGTGAAGGCGACAGTTTGCCGGCACGCACAACGCTGCGTGACCGAGGTTGCTGAGCGATGCGGTGCACAGGGCACCTTTGAAAACAACCTCATGGCCCGGTTCGAGGTCAGTGAAATACATTCGTTATACCAGTTGGCGCAGGAAGCTCACACGACCGTGTTCTCCAGAACGACATGAAGGGTATCGTCATTGCCGAGGGCGACATCCTCACGCTATGCATCCGGTTGTTCTCCGAGTTATTATTACAGAGGTACAGCATCCCTCTCCCAGACACGTCCGAATCCATCGTTGCCAGACATGCTGCGTCGATGTTGGAGGAGAACATTACGCTGCTACAGGAGCTTCCCGGAGGTCATCGTAGCGAAGCTTTCAACACACTCCTCATTGAGGCCGAACCCACCATCGAAGCCATCGGTCATGCTCTGGCCTACGCTGCCGCCGTCGAGCGGGGTCTACCCAAGCCGATCGTCGATTTGTACGAATGCGCCGTGATTGCTTCTGATTCGGCGTGGTACTCTGAGGTGGGCGGCATGTCGCGCTACGAACAGGGGGTACGCTTGGATGAGGCGGTCACGCAAGCTATGCAGCATCTTGAGGAATACCTGAAGGATCTGAAAATAGAACACTATGTCTCGGCACCTATCATTTCAGATGCGGCTTGGAAGCAGTATCATCGCAGTCTGCCTGTGTTCGAGGAGAGAGCGCTCCGATCCAGTTCCTGATCGGACTCAGGACATGTGAACTGCTTCCTGTCGCTGCTGATCATTATTGACGATTGTATGTATTTAGTCCGTTTACCTATATTTTATAGACGGGACGCGTGTTTGGGGTTGAATGACGCTGTCCACTACAAGTGTTGTACGTTATCCGAGGTTATGCTCTTCTACCTGTATTCATTGATAAGAACGTCGAGAAAATTACACGACATCGATATGAACTTCTCAAGCAAGCACTTTGCGTAAGCCATCAACTATCCTCTCGACTTCCTCTACCGTATTATAGTGTACCAGCGAGATCCGTACCACACCATCAGCGAGATCGAGTGCAGGCGTCACATTCTTTATCAGACTGTATGCGTAAAAGTGGCCATAGCGGATGCCAATCTGTGCGACGGGGTGGGTTAGGAACCAGACATTGACCGGAGAACCAGACGTACATCTCCCTCCTTGTCAAACACGGCCACAACATCCTTGCTCTTGATCGCACGTTGCCCGATGACTACGAACGAAATTGTCGGCACTCTCGTCAGATCGATCGTGCTCGTTCCAACAAGGCGAACACCTCTGTCGTACTGCTGCTTGTCTGTGAGGAAGGACAGCAAAGTTCTCACGAGGGTTTGCTCGTGTTCCGCAATCGCAACAAAGGACGCTTCCAGATTGTTTTCTGGGGTGAGCGATAGGAGATATGGAACCACGCCGCTGGCGCCATGGACGAGCTCATAACCAGGACCGCCAACCTGAATCTTCTGCGGGCTATTATTAACCGCGAGGAAGTGATGGGCGATGGACTTGAGCGACGACTCGAGTGCAGAGGTGCGAACATAGAACGCTGCGTTGTGCGCACCGTACAGCTGTGTAAACCCGTCAACTTCATCTCGGGCGTTTGCGTCAATGGGGTACCTTGTATACGGAAAAGACGCAATAGTCAATATCCCATTTCTGGACGTCAATTCGTCTATGCGGTGCGTAAGCCACACAGTCGACGGAGAATTCGACTTTGGGTGCCCCGATTTCCTTCGCTCGCTGCCTGACTGCCCTGACCGTGTCTTGGATTGGAGAGATTGTGCCCAGAACGTTCGAGCAACCCGTGATAGCGACGATACGTGTCTTTGGTGAGACAAGGGAAAGTAAGTCCTCCGTTTTGTAGGCGAGAGAGTAGGGATTTCCTTCTTCAGCTGCGACAGTACGCCAATATTTCACAACCGCACCGCGACGCTCTGCCAATTTCTTCCATGGACCATTGTTTGCTACAGATCGATCGTCACCAATATGGCTCATCAGAACAAGGAAGATCGTCACCCTCATGTTCTTCCGTGATGACGATCTCGTCCCCAGGCTGAACGTCGCCGTCCAGTGCCCTCGCAATGTTTTCCAATACCATAGTAGCACTGGGTCCGTAGCCGACTTCGTTGGCAGAAGCGGCATTGAACAATAGAGCTGCTGCGATGGATCCATCAGAGATGCACTGGTTGACCTGTGCGCCAACCGAATAGCTTGCGCCGAGCTGTACGTTCGTGTTGCTCAGATAATCGACGATTCTGTCGATCACTTGCTGGGCTGTCTGTGAGCCCCCCGCATTGTCGGCATAAATGTATCCGTTGCGTAGGGAGGGGAAGGAGGCGCGAGCTTTGGCAACGTCGAGACTAGGCATGGTTGGTGGTTCTCTCTCTGGGAGGAACAATACAGTCCCTAGGCAAGATATTAATCATCCGAGATCATCTGAGTCCTGACACGTATCTATAAAGATAGATCTGCCATGGGTATCCGAACCTGTTATTAGTACTAATGTAGATTTCAAGGAACCACGACTGCATCACATACGTATTTAGTGTGGATGTCTCATATGTACTTGTATGGGTGACCGCCTAGCCATAGAGGGAATATATCGTGTTGTTGTTTAAATTCCCACGGGTTCAACCATGTCGCTGCCCAACGCGAGCTCCCTCGACGACCTGATCGCTTCACAGGATGCGTTGCTGCGCGAAGCCGCGCTTGCCTTGCCTCACGAGTTTTCCCGCTGCACGTTCAGCATGGGTCCCATTAGACAGGCCGTCTATCTCTGCCTGACGTGTGCCACTCCACACGGAATATGTTCCTCATGCTCCATAGCTTGCCACACCGATCACGAACAGGTCGAGCTCTTCCCAAAACGCCACTTTCGCTGTGACTGCCCGACGATCACCATCCCACACCCGTGCACCCTGAATAAGAATACCGAGGACGAAAATAGCGCAAATCAATACGGACAAAACTTCCAGGGCTTCTTCTGTCGATGTGCAAGACCGTATGATCCTAAAACAGAGGCAGAGACGATGATTCAGTGTTTGGCATGCGAGGTTGGGCTCCTCTTCACATTCCCAGCCGCCGCTTAACCCTTCCTACACAGGACTGGTTTCATGAATCGTGTCTCAACTTACGCGAAAAACCAACCCTGCGTGAGCCCTCTCCTGACTGCCTTGTTCCAGACGAGACGGCTCTGCACGAGGATGACTGTTCGGACGCGTCCTCTTGTTTATCCCCTCCCCTGATATCCGCCGATGACTACGAGTCTTTCGTTTGTGCCGCATGCGTGAGTAAAACTCCGATCCTCCGTCGATACGCGGGAACCAAGGGCGCCATCATGGTGGTACGCGTCGGGGAAGGGGGATCTTGGATGAGACTCGATGGGGATTCTCTGGGACAGAATCATGGCTACTCCAACGAAACCCCACCAGACGTTACAGACACTCAAACTGTCGCGATAAAGCGGTCGCGTTCTTGTTCTGTTCCCCAAGATGACGAGCCTGAACCAAAGAGAGCAAGAACATCTGCTTCTTCGACCTGTTTGGCGCCCGCGGTTAATCACGTCGCGCAAGCTATCTTAGCTAAGCAGGCGCCCGTGTCTGAGAAGTTGACATATGGTGGTACCGGCGACATCTTTCTTACTGAAGGCTTCCGTCAACGATGGTGCCGATGCGAAAGTGTCAGTACCATGACTTTGTCTCTATGTTCCTTGAAATCATAGAATGGTTTGCAGTGTCTACCGTCACTACAGGCACATCCATATTTGCTGGAAGAAGAAGATACGTATGAACCACCGGAAGATCCTGACTCAGGCACGACTATGTATCTATTCCGACGCTACATGTACGCTGACTTCGTATCAGGCCTTTCTTTCGAGGAGCTTGGTGCAAGAGCCTTGGAAAGGTTGCCTCGGGACCGTGCTATCGATGGTATACATGCCTTCAACGACATGCGGTACGTCATAATACATCTTCTCTATCTCCTCTGATGATTCATTCGCCACAAGCGATCACCTGTTGGAGTATTTGCGGCCCTTTGCACAACAAGGCAAGATAGTGGAGGAGGCTGACGTGACGCGGTTTTTCGAAGCATTCAAAGAGAAAAGACAACCGGTTAACTAGCCACTCTGATACCAGGTGACCTGCATTCTCCAATGGACGTGGATATTTGAATGATTTGGCTTTCCCTGATCAGGTGCGTTGTGTGTATATACTATACAGCGCTGTTTTCGGTCGGATTGTCGGATTTTGTGTTCACAAACATTGGTCACGGGCACATGCTAGTAGCGGCTCAGAACCCAACAGGGTCCACCCCGCGCTGTACTCAAAACTGTGGTATGGGTTCCTTCAGATTGTGCACACTCAACGTCAAGTTTGAAGCATTGTCAGTTTGGCTTTCGTGATCTGTCGAGATCAACACATAACTGCTCAGGCTTATCATGAATGTGATGACAACTGCACGATGTAAACCTGGTAGGAGTACGGGTTATACTTTTGTGACCCAGTGTTAAGTCCATACCCATACCGACTGACATGCATCATACCACACATGCCTAGGAATTTGATGATGTGAAGTTTCCGTCCGGTATGACTATATGACTCCCGACCTCGGACAATATATCCCCCTTGGCACTGCTACCCAAATTACTCTTTCGGCTTTGAAGTATGGACTCTCCCACGATGGGTTAGATAAGATAAACTCGAACCTGAACGTCGTTCTGTACACGAATAAGCACTCTAAATTATTATTTAGTCCTGGGAATCATGTTTGGAACCATGTTCAGGTTCGCCATGCTAGATTTGATTTGACTAACCCCGTTGGCTCGTGTCTGTAAAGCCAGAGTACTTTTGTGCATTTAGTTAGGCTGGAACTTATAAATGTACCAGGGTTGCGAGTGTACAAGCTCCCAAATAAAGATCCGGCTATACAAGCTTATCGGCCAATGGTGCGTCTCGCTCAAACTTGGCTTGAGAGGCTACGGAAGGTATAAGTCAACTTGCCTCGTGGTTCCACGATTCATCTACACAGATCTGTGGTAAGTGAACGGTCTAGCTTGAAACACGGACTACACACAATCGCTTATCTGGATTAGAATACGATTATAACAGATTATACACCGGCCGAACTAGCCTAGAATCTCAAACCACGATTGAGTCAGATGTGGCTTGGCAGGACGCAAGGGATGGATGTCGTGACTTCACCTGAATGATCGGGCTCGCCGGTCGAGCATGGCTTCTGCGTGACATATGGTTCAGCCTTATCCACGGGCACGGCAGTGGTGATTGACCGCATAGAGTATGGTGACTACGGGTTTTTCTACGGAGGCCGAATCACGCCGTCTCGAACAGCTTTACCGGCGCTTGTTCGTTACCAACCGAGATAGTAGGCCGTCGGACCTTGACTCATTTGATATGCGAATCCATCATGGCCGATGCCATTACCTATCCATTTTATTGGCCATCGCAACGGCCAGTGCAGGAAAAAAAGATGACACTTCCACCTCCTTGATTTGATCCTGACGATGCATCGTCGGGTGAGGAAGGTCAGATGTAATACGATATTACAGATACTAGTGCTATATTTCACGCACCGCCTAGCAACGAGATATATAGATGATAACAGACTTGAACTCGTATAATCAAAGTTTAGCAAAGGGTAAGGATGTAGAAGTAGTGAAACATCACCAGACATGCCACAAACCGCCGACGCGACCAGTCTAAGTAATGAGGCAGAAGCTCACAGCTTTGCTTGAACCAGATCGAAAGCAGGCCCCGCATTCCCCTTGGTCACAGGTAGCTCGCTGAAATACTTCTTCCAAGCAGCATCCGAAACGATGGGAGCCGAAACATATGCCCCAATGTCGAGATCATCCAGATATGTGGTCAAATGCGGCATCGCGCGCGCAATCGCCTCATGTTCTTGCATGCGCTGATCGTAGCGCGTAAGACCACCCACTTCAGTGTACCATGCGGGGTCTAAACGAACGACAGAACATTCATAAATATCGAGGATGGGCTTGGGTAAACCACAAACGAGGGCGGAGGAGTAAGCCATCGCATGGCCCATAGCTTCGATCGTACGTTCCGCTTGGGTAAGGAGAAGGCCATTGAAGTTCTGGCTGCGGTGACCTCCAGGTAATCGCTGCAGCAATGCTGTGCTCTCTTCAACCAATGATACAGCGTGTCTGGCGAGTAGAGATTCGGATCGGTCAGGAAGAGGGATGCGGTATCGCTGGAGCAATAGCTCTGAGAACAGCCGGATGCACAACGTGAGGATGTCTCCCTCTGCGATGACGCTTGCCTTGACGTTGTTCTGGGTGTGAAGCATGAATAAACGACGCAAGTCAAGGAGATACACGGTACTAACCTCCACGAGGGCCATGAAGTTGGTCTCCAGTGTTCCCTGAGCTCCACAACGCTCCGAGATTTCTGAAATGCAACGTTGTACATGTCGGCACACTGTGGTTTTCACGATGACCGCCAGACCATGGCGGACACTCGGATCGAGGGACTCATTCGTGACCTGGTCTGCGCTCTTGGAGTACCAATTCTGCATTACCAAACTCACAGCAACAGCATGCAGGATAGGCCACTGTTGTGTATAGAATGATATGATGGGTATAGGTTTCGCATCCTTGCCCTTGAAGCAACGGTGCATCGAGTACTTTGCTGTGATAAATGCCGCGGCTTTGAGAGCGGGGATGTTGTATCCGACGACAGTCATAGTTCCCATTGGTACACGCCAGAGTTCATCCCACCAAGCTTTCAAAGGGAACTTTGGCAGAGAATGATCTCCCAAGTTCGAGGTGACCAATGCTGTGTGAGGAACAAGCACGTGGTCGAAGCGGGTGATCGAATGATCGAGTGGATCAACTCCGGGGCAGGGACCCAATCGGATAGACTCGACCCCTTTAACCATCTCGCGTTCGTCACAAATCGAAACGATGTAGAAGCGAGACCCGCGATCCTCTCCATCCACTATCAACCGGGCCATGACTAAACCCACTTTAGGGATTCCAAACAACGGCGATGAGTTAGCCATGTATCTACAGATTTCCGTCAGTAGCATAATAGATACACAGGTGCATACTGACTTGCATGCCTCCTCTCTTGGCGTATTGATAATAAATCCTTGAGCAGTTTTCATGGCTGTGGTCTCAATGTTGAACGCGTCCAATCCGTGTCCTCTCTCTGATAAGAGGAAGATGCCAACGGTTTCAAATTGGAGAAGACGATTCACCAGAGGCACAAGGTCTGGTCTCCGGTGAAGATGGCGAGAGAGTGATCCGATGACCAGTCCGGTGTGAATAAGCAATAGTTTGTACATAGCAGCATCTAATGCCACGACAGGATCGGTCATCATCGACCAGTATCTGGCAGAACAGTGCTGGACATCCGACGCAGACAAGTCTGCAAGCGCAGTGTGAGCAGGTATAAAAGCCGCAGTTTGCCCCGACGTACTATATGTTCGTGAAATCAATCTCGCGCGCTGGTAGGAAAGCGAAATCCGTTCATCCTCGGACAGAAACTCAGTTCGAGCGGTGAACAGAGGGTGGTGACAGAGATCACTGGACATGGTTGGCACGAAGCTAGGCAGGGATGGCAAGGATCCGTTTGGAAAATGCTGTTCGATAGTGATACCTACCAGTCCATAAAATACAGCCATCTTTCTCAGCCTATTGTAAGTTAGGCAGTTGTTTAGGCCTGTCAGCGGTGGGTTTACTGAAGAGCTGCCAGTTTGAAGGACCTGTGCCTGGTATCCACTGATCCAGCCACGGACATAGATCCAGATCTTTCTACTTACACGGAATGGTTTGTCCGAATGCTGGAGATGGCATTCCCACCGAGTCCGGGGGAATCCTTTTGGCCGTACCACTTCCACCGCCATTCTAATGGTATCACCAGATTTTGTATCTCCTCTACAATGGTAACATGCGCACTGCAGGCCGCATTTGCCAAGCGCTTCGCATGGAGGTTAGCTGGAGTGCAATGTCCCCTGGATGTACGAGCAATAATCGAAAAAAATAATATTTAGAATATATACAACTAGATAGACAATGACTAACCAAAACTAGAAGTGGTGCACGATGGATGCCAGTTATCTTCCTATGATACGCCCAGGATACTTGCAGATTGTCGCGTTCGGTACCTTACAAAGTCCAGACTGAAGATGGATTGGTACAGCTGCAGGGCGTTCTTAAATACGGCGATAAAGACAGCTATGATGAGACCCTTCTCAACTTGGTGGAAATCAACTTACCTATCATCCTCCCTAGTATTTATGTTTTCTGTCACCGCAATTCGAAAGAGGTCGAGCAGAAAGAAGTCGTGGGAATATATTTATAATCAATCCTCCTAGCATCCCAGTTAGACCACACTCATACTCATCTCGGCCTGACAATCATTGAAATGCCTCTCAAGTCGTCACTAAGTCCGGAAGAGAAAGCAAGAGTCACCTCCGCCATCCCAGCTTCGTCCCACAAGATATTGATCGCAGTGCCCGCGCGCATCTACTTTGCACATCCGCAGCACGCCAAATGGTCGTATGGTGGACTGCAGGGGGCTCTGGCGTTCACATACAGCATGTCGCAAAGTGCGTTTATATTGCAGCTGGTCAACTTCGAAGGCACGACCGGCGTAATATGGCGTCATGAGCTTTACGATCAATTCGAGTACCACAAGGACCGGCCATTCTTCCACTCCTTCGCCGGTGATGTGAGTTGGCTGGATTCGGAATTTCAGAAGCACACTCAATCATGCACGCTTTCTAGGATTGTATGATTGGCCTGGTGTTCTCCGAAGAGAAGGACGCCACATTGTTCTACAAGAAAGTCACGAATCGCAAGGCAGAGAAAGGTATACGAGAACTGCGTGCCACGAAACCGTTAAGCATGCTCACATTCCTTACTAGTATCCAAGGCTTCCCCGGAACCGAAGAAAGTGAAGAAGGGCGGAAAGATTGACAAGTCGATGATCTCAGCTCCTCAACAAGGGTCATTCAAACACGTCGCACACGTCGGGTTTGACGAGGAGAAGGGCTTTACCAGCAACAATGTCGACGCGTCGTGGCTTTCACTCGTTCGAGGTCTCAAAGAAGATCACGGATTCACCGCGGAGGTCATAGAACAGAACATGGATTTCATTCAGGACTTTGTCCGTCAAGCGCAGCAGTCCGCGGAGGCGCCGGCAGTGGCACCTAAGAAGAAACCACCGCCACCCCCAGTTCCCCGGCGAGTTGCCCAACCCCCTTCAAACGCAATCGCTCCAACCAACGAAGGCTCTCCGCCTCCGCCTCCGAGGCAACTACCGCGGACCACCCCGCGCGTAGTTCCCCAGGTCCCTGTTTCTTCCCGTCCCCCTCCTCCACCTTCGCGACCAACGAATCCACCTGTTCAGCCACCGCCACCCCCGATCGCTCGCCCGAGTCAATCAACCCCGACCCCCATATCCAGACCGACCACC
>JBBPLL010000515.1:0-20821 GCA_038089755.1 Leccinellum rugosiceps | reverse complement strand
ATTTGACCTTTATACTTTTGCCCCCAGAAGTAGATGCCGAATCCGACTTGGATTTCATGGCTGCCAGGATGCAGGGGGCTGGGATGCAGGGGGCTGGGACGTGGGGGGACTTGGGCACCGGAACGACGATTTGACGTCCAGTATTTGTGGATTGATGCTCAGATCGATTTCTGTCGGAGATTCAGGACTTGGGATGGTCGGCATCCCGGCAGAGGATCAGAGATTGCTATCTGACAATTACCTCAGATTCGCTCAGAACGAAGACTCAACTTTGAGTCCTGCTAATGTGAAGTAACTTTCTGTCCTCGACGGCAAAGTTCCCACTTATGGCTTGGTGTCCCTTGTTTCGGATATGTTCCCTCGACCACCGATGGTACTAAATCGGGTGTTAACGAACCGAAACAATGGTACGATAACATGTAACTTTTATGGTCCGGCGAGCGGCGAGCCCCTCGTCGTCATCATTACACATCAGAACGGACATGGTAAATTAATCCAATGATGATCATTGGGACGGCTGAAATGTGTACATACCATGTGAAACGCTCGCTCCTTATTGCACTCTAAACCTTGGCCGCTAGGGTGCGGATCTGTGATGATGGATTGTGCTGTTGATAGTTGACTCTCATCCCATGCGGAACCAATTGCTCTGAATGGTACATGTGACTTGATCACTAAATAAATCGTACAGACACGAAAGCAGGAGGGGCAATTTCCGAGGACATCGGTATGTCGAGCCAAGGTTCAGGAAGGGACATTCGATTGAAAAAGACGACGGGCCCAATGTATCAAGTATGCGATGAAAGATGAAAGAATAGACTGCCATCCGTACGGAAAGCGAGCGGAAGTGCGGAGAAATCGCAACTGGTTCAGAAACAGTTGGCGTCTTTTATTATTCATATGATGAGTCCATAATATGACTTCGCAGTAACCTCCACCGACCACCTTGGAAACTCTGACTGCGAGACATGTGAAACGACAAGTGAACGACCCTGCCTTGGTCCTGATAGTGAGAAAAAAAGAGGAAGCGGCCATATCGGGGAGATAGACTCATTAATCGAGACAGCCAGAAGGGAGTGTGTGGCACAATCTCGGCAAACCCGAGGAACATGCAGCTGGCCCGCCCTTAGGGAGCGTGCGTCGCATTCGCCATTGGCTCCAGAACTGGATACTATGTCCGATGACGGGGGCGTCGTTGATGTTACACGTGTAACGTCGGGCAGTCCCGAACCGTGTAAGCACAGCCCAGATCGGGTATGACGAGGAAATGGCGGTGGGATATTCAAGTTGCCCAGTCTGAGCAAAGAAGGGTCATGATCCCCACCAATAGCAGAAGTGGATGCAATCTCCCATAACGAGAACGTCGTCGACACTACACGTGTAACGTTCGGCGGCCTCAGTCAGCGCACAGCTGGGAAAGAAATGACCAGCCAACTTGTCAAAAAGGTATATGGCATTCACCACTAATACCAAAAGTGGAGGCCATCACCCATGATGAGAAGGCGTCGTTGACGTTACACGTGAAACGTTTGGCGCGAGTGACTTCCGAATACTATACAACCGTCAGGAATGAAACAGTCTTGGCTGAAAACGCGCCAGGAAGCTGTTCAGGAAGCTGGCCTGCTGTCAGAGAAGCCTCGCATTCGCACCAGTGTTGCCAGAAATGAATGCCGTGTCTGATAGAAAGAGCGTCGTTGACGTTACACGTGTAACGTTGGGCGGCCGGCAAGTAGCAGCGAGTATAACCTTGCTTAGCTGGCTAAGCGGAGCCGACCGTCGGCCACTGCCGAGCCGAATTTCGAACCACCTTGAAGTTGGCTTCTGCCAGGGAGGGTGTCTACATAAGTATAGTGAGCCGCTTCTCATTTTTTCTTCGCGAAAGAGTTAAATAACGCAACATGCATTATCACTTGACCAAGCCCAAAAGTTTTTTCCGAGAGACGCTCGAATATTGCGATCCATTTCAGAATGCAGAGTGACAGCAAGGTGCGTATAAGTGTAAGGGTCAAGCTCGGCGGATAACCTGCGTGGCTTCGCTCTGGTTGGCACTGCGCTCGGGCTATCCCAGACCCGTCGAGTATGGAATCGCTAAGCGCCTACTAAGGACGCGCCGCGAGAGGAAACAGCGCAGGCCAGATTGCATTTCCGAGGGTGTAGCTAGTTGGAAAACAGACAGCGGCCAGACCAACCAACGGTAATGGAGCGAGTGATCCGCTTAGTCATGAATGGAGTTTTACCACATCATACCATCCTTTCAAGGTGACTTTCTAGGAATCGTGGTCAAGCACGCGGGTACCTGTCAGGTGCGAAACTTGCATTATGGTTCGACCTTCTGGGTTCTGCGGGCCGAAGGATCCCTTCATTATTTCCCGTAAATGCGAACAAACCTACCGTCCGCTCGTCAACCCTGCGATTGATATCATCAACTGACTGACTCAAAGCTCTGGCATGGGAGGGGTCATCGGCCGGATCATACATGGGTAAGTAGGGGTTGAATTTCATCCAGCGTACTCAGATCAGAACTTTGCAACGGCTACGACCTGTTCAATTCTGCGACTAGATGACAACGCTGTAGTCTCGTATTCTATGACAAATCCAACTCTTGACTGGCGAGATTCATGGTGAAGAAGGACCTGTCACTGAGTTCGGGTAAGTCGGGCTCCATTTTTTGTGCTCGCGATGCCACGTGCTCACCCGGATCGCTCGACTGCGGAGAAGGTTCCGTCTGTCCGAGAACCGTCGCACTTGAAGGATGCAGTACCCGCTCCTCACGGAGATGGGAACAATTAGCGAACAGGTTGCCACTGGCGGGGGTAAGTTGGCTCCTGTCTCTGTCTCTTCACCACTAATATGGCACAAAGTATCCGAATCAGATCTCCTGGATGCGGTTCTGAGCTTCTTGCACTCTTTCAAACTACTCGATCTTGCATTGTTCGCTCCATCGAGATATAGTGGACGCTCGCGATGGAACGGAACAGTCGTGTATGATACACCCTGCATTTCTATTACCACAGATCCGGACGATCAAACTGGTTGCGAATGTGTCAATGTTGCTGCCGAACCTGGCTCGCATCGGCCTCAGCCGATCGTAGATATCAGCGGATGTGACTCGTGCAGTATATCTGTTCAATGACTGTAACAGTCCACGTCTTGCGCTTGCCGATATGGTGAACCCGGTGAACTCAGGTGACAGGCCTGGGTCGTCGCGAGTAGATCCTGTTCGATCCTCGTCACATCGACACCGGCAAGTTGTGGCACCTTCGTTCGTGTTCGTCTGCCTGCTCTCTCTGGGCAGATATTAATACCATATCTCTTAATCGATTTTCGGCGCGGTGCTAGCCCGAAGACCAAGTGCGTTCGGTTCAAAGCTGTGAACTTACTAACCAAATGCTGTGAACTTTCAGATTTCCAAATGGAGTCGTTTCGTCCTCTTCCGTTTTCCTAGACTTCGTGAAATTTCCATCGACTTTCCGTGGAGCCTCGATGTTACGTACTAATCAAGCTGATAAGGTATTTCGAGTCATATCAATCGTCCGGCGGCTCAAAGAAGCCTTTACTCATTTCATTGATCATGTCCGAAATCTTCTATCGCACGCGAGCCCTGACTTGTTCACAGTCGACGTTAAATAATCGCACTTCTTGGTGCATTCCGGTGAATGCCGACATGAATAAGCATGCTCTGACTCACTCAGAAACGTTTCACTTCTCTGATATTCAAATGTCAGTCATGCACTAGTACATGGTACAGGCGCCACCATTCATATTCAAGTTGGAAAATAATGGAAATAATAATGTCCATGGTCCCGCGCGTTTTTACCCGATCAACCCGCGATGATACCTCATGTGCTTGATCATGCTTGAGCTCGAAGCCCTGACCCCATTGTTCGCCGGTTTTGACTATCTGTTCGCCCGTTCGCCATTGTACGCACAAGGCACAAGTCATTAAGATAATGCATACGTCAGGTGTGATATAGAGACGCCCGGGCCTTCTGCCCCCGCCCGCCGGTCCACTTCGAATGGTCCGATCGGCCCAAGTTAACCCCGCTCCTTGTGACTCGAAGAAGTCCCAGCCTTGAATTGAAATGATCAAGGCAAGACAAACAACCATGAATGTGGATATGGATATGCTGCTGTGTATCGGGAACAAGGAGTAATTCGTCTCACATCCGGTTTGATGCAAGGTTCGAATATTTTCAGTTGGTCTTGAATCCCCGAAGGAAACGAACGAGCCTTCTAAGCATCTTCTTTCGAGTCAGGACTGTCGGGCCCAAATCTTCGGGTAGGGGTTGCCATGGTGCTCAGGTGCAGCCAGCGTTGACCTCCGAGTCTTCGAGTCTGAGTCACTGACTATGTACTGAACCTGATGGGCCGTATCATATGAAAGGTCGACGGCATCTCATATAATGCTCCTGATCGTGTGGGCCCATTCCTTTTTTGAAATTCCCGATGTGTTGGGACCGAACCTATTACAATCGGGAGGCCGACACACAAGGCGTGGTTGATTTAAAAAATGCAACGTCCACGCTCCAAAGTAATCGTCATGGGGGTGTGTCAGGTCCATCATCGATGTTATCATTCACGCGTTATCACCGAAGCGGCATGTACAATTGCAAGCATGATTGACTCACGATTACTGACCGCTGTGGGGCAAAGAATGCTTCCTCATTTCCCTCGCCGCCATTACGACGACCACATGGTCAGTTACTATGTGGTGTGATTTGGTATGACTTTGCACGATAGACAATCGTAATCAAATACTAAGCGGGCAGCCTAAGACGGGACCACCGCACGTGTCCCGAGCGTGGCTGGCGTGAGGAGGTACCGCTCTTCCTCCGGGCCCTTCACCCGCCTCACCCTCCCTTCCCTCCTCCCCACCGCAGCACATCCCGCCCCACGCCACCCCATGCGTTTTCACAAAGAGAAGGGTACGGGTCCATTTCGGTGGTTCCGTTTGTCCGAGGGAATCCCGAACTTGACCGATCGGCTGGCGCACTATCGCCTTGGTTAATTCACGGGTTGGTTTAGGTTTTCTGCATTTGTCAATACGTCATTTGACACGCGCCCTCCCCCCTCAGCCGCATGTCTGTGTTTCACTGGCCTGGAACTCGGGTTATCATTGCGCCTCCGTTCGTCCAGCCGCTCAGACAGGATTGAGGCTCTCCTACACGCACAGTGCACCGCGACTCGGAGGACCCACGTTTGTCGTTGGTAATGGCAGATGCGGCTGAAAGGGGGAAGGGGGGTTAAAGAGCCTTGTGGCACACGGCGTTTATGCGTCCCTCGAATCACCCCCCTGATGGGCCTTCCGAAAATGGTTTGAACTACCCCCTCGTTTCGCCTCTCTCGATCAGGCAAGTTGGGTGGAATGGACTGGGACGACCCATTCTGTATTGAACCGACTGCGTTGCTGTGGAAATCGTCGTTGGTACGTCGAGAATGGATGATCTAGTCATTACGATGACCGTAACTGCTTCCTCGGTAGACGTACAGCACCAGCATCACTTCGTCGTGACAGGACAGATTCATCTATCTCTCTCAAGCCTGCTGCTGCGAGCCTGAACTGTCCTTGTCGAGCGTTTCAGCTTAGCGGCGCATGATCTGAGCGCAACAACGCTCTGATCGGACGTGACCAGGTGGGCCTCGAATTCGTTCGTGTCTGTTCCGAATCGGTAGTCAGCACTTGGTGTGCCCTCGGGTCGGGCTGCGCCGCCCCCTGTTGTTTATCTTTTTGATCGATCATTCATCCGCGGTGGAGGACCTAAGGTGCGAGTCTGTTTATTTGGAAATGTCATTATGATCTCTTTCCTGTCTCTCTGTTTTGTCTCCCTCTCCTTTCATGTCACTTTCTCCAGCTGGACGCGATATACTACGGGCCGTGTCGCGTCGGCTAGATCTGATATACTTAACGTATCCAAGTTTCTTCTGGATGATATCATGAAAAGGTGCGCCAGTTGCCGTACGTAACGATGCATAACATGAAGGGATCTTGCATGTTTCAAATTTAGGATCCCCACCAACTAAGTGCCTGCGATAATGGTCTATTGCAAACTGAGAGAGGGGCGCAGCTTCAAATGGTTCTCAAAAACGGTGAAAGGACCAGTATCAGCGTCCCTCATCACCCCTGTTGAATAAGTTCCGACTCATTTCAAGTTGAGTTTGGACCTGAACTTTCGAACGGTGCCTTGCAATACTACATCCGACTCAACCGAGGCAGGTCGTAGATACATACAACATATGGTATGTGACTAGGACTTTTCTGTATACAATACAGATACATTATGATCATGATCCGTTCGTTCTTCCCAGGAATCCCGCCCGAGTTCCCGTGGCTAACCCCAGCTCGGACCGGGGCAGCGCCACAATTGATGGCGGCATGACATTCATTGGTGGCTTCGTTTAAAATAACGCGCTCCGGCTTTGTTCCGATCAAAGGGGTTGAACTTTTGACAGATGACGCACATTTAGACTTTTTCTCGTGCGGAGAGTTGAAGGGGGGCGACTCTTCCTGCAACACATTCTTCTCTAGTTATTTGGACTACGGCTACTCGCGTAGAGCCTGGATGGAAGCATCTACTACCACCGTCATCCGGCGAGGACGCATTATGACAGTCAAGGCTTCCGCAGGGACGAGTCGACCTGTCAGTCTGAGGGCAGTCCACGCATCTTCCGCCCAGCTTACGACATCCACTGCCCACGGTCAGAGTAAAAAAACGGTATGTTCCTCCCACACCGTCTGATTTGCCAACATTTCCGCACTTTTTCCCCGGGAGGGCACACGATCGAACGTCTTGGGAACTAACCGAGAATTGTCCGCGGTGTGGTTCACAGTTCGGGCACGGATCATGCATGATATCATGGAATTCGAGTGAGTGGGGATCAAAACTGACTCTCAAATTCAATTATGCGAAACGCGCCGCCTGGGATGAGCGTGGCTGAGAGAGCGTCGAGCTTCGCGTCAGCATCCGCCACCTACGTATACAATCATACGCGGAGTCCAAGCGGAGCTAGTTTTCCTTTCCCCATCCAACAGAATAGAAATACTGGAGTAACTCACGTCCCTACGAACCTGTTTCGGGCGCGTCGGAGGTCTAAGAGGAAACGAAAAGAAATGGAAAAAACTGTCGAAGGGAAACTAGAGCCATGTGGCCATATGATGATGGCGTCACCCTACCTTTGGCGAGATGAACGGACCATGATTCATGACAGTGAGTCCGGGGAACTTCCTGTGCACTCTATGGGATGGCGAGGCCAATCATCCAACACCGGCACTCATGTATCTCATTACCCGACATATTCATGCGAAAGATTCTTGAAGTGCTGAACACCGGACAATACCACAAAGCGACCCCTGATGACGTCGATGCCCCGTGCCCAACTTGCTAGCTGTGCGACATTAATTGATCCCGTCAATGCCGAGTTCAGAAAGCACAAAGCACGGGAAACTCGGGAGTATCGGACTCAATGTACGACGCATGGACGGATGATGGAAATAGATGGTACAGCGAATCTGTCTGGAAAGGAGCGACACACACACATCACCGCACGATTATCAGGCATTAGGGAGGGACCGTCACTGCGAGGTAAATCACATTTTGCGCCCCCACAGCCACCCTACTGGATGAGGAGACGTGGATAACGGATAAGTTGCACCGGGCGTGATAGAGTGGGGGCAGGCGCCACGAGCTGTCGTCGAACCAAGTCGGGACAGTAGAGACAGACTGTTGGGCCCAAACTTCCAAACGAGGAAGGTTGAAAGTGCAGTGGAGCGAAGCTGGGGAGGGGGGCGAAGCTGAGATATCGTGATTCGGACGGAAGGAACCCAAAAGGGTGGGCCTCAGAACAGAATCGGGCTCAGCGATCCGAGTAAGCGGTGCCGCGCGTCGGCGGAGACTGGTTCTTGTCGAACCAGCCGTCTTGCCGCGGGAAGAGAGGTGCGGCCAATGGAAGATATTACGTGTGTCATGCAAGCTTAACGAGTCACGATCTGGATTTTGCAGATAAAGAGGATTAAAAAATACGGAATTTTTAGCGAAATTGGGGGAAGACGTCGGAATGATTATCTTGGGAATTTCGCCGGCCGAGGAAGGTGGCAAAAACGGCGAAAAGACAATAAGAAATTTGTTTGTCCGGTATTTGTACGCGGAATGGACGGGTCTCATACACAAAGGATGGGTATCGATTTGATAAGCGTCATCTCCTGCACCCTTCATTGTCTCACCAATCCGGGTCTTCTCTTCCAATTCCGGTAACATGTACCTGCTGCCATGCCCTCTCAAGGTTTAGGTTCAAGCCAGTTTCGTCCCGCTTTTTAGATACTGGTATATAACGAGAAGTCCGTATTGTCTTTCGCTTTTTGTGCCCCACTCGCCAATTGTTCTTGCGATCGCGCCTGTGTGACAACGACATCAGTCAGCTAGCCTCGTTCCCACCAATTATCCCTCTATTATTCAAGGGTCCCCCCTGCAATTAACGCCTCCCCTCCCATTCCTCCTCTTACCCGAACGAGTTTGCTCACTAGCAGCCATTGTTCGCCGTCGAACAATCATGCCTGCTCTTCGCACTCGCGATACCCCCTGTCAATGTGAGTCCTCCCGCCCCCCCGATCAGCTCGTCGTCATCGCCATCAACATCTGACCACTCACCTGTCCAGCACTTGAGGTGATTACGGACACCATCCAACCGCCAACCCTGGCCATCGTTTCGCCGACGCCGCGCGCCGTCACCTTTCCTTTCAATCAAACCTATACCAGTCCTTACTCGTCCCCAGCTGCTTCGCCATTTGAGCCAGATCTCCGGAAGCTCGCGCTCAGCGATCCACAACCTGCCCTCATTCGTACCCTCTCTCCCGTCTCACCTTTAGACACATCGTGCACCACCTTGTCATCCACATCCGTCTTCTCGACGACGTCAACGACATCGCTGTCGACATTCCCTTCGACGCCATCATCACCGCACAAACGGCGCAAGTCATCGATATGCAGCGATATTGAGCGGAGACCGAAAAAGGGCGACGACGACTACATTAAGCGTCCTGAGAACGCGTTCATCCTGTTCCGCAGAAAATGCTGTGAAGACCGTCAGGCTGCCCAGGAGGACGCAGCACTTGATGGCCCAGCGAAGAAGCAGCGCCAGGCCGATCTATCCAAAACGATCAGCCAACAATGGAAGGCACTGTCACCCGAGGAGCGTCTATATTGGGAGGAGCTAGCCAAGGAGAAGAAGAAGGAGCATGAGCAGATGTACCCCAATTACGTCTATCGACCCCAGAGGTGCAAGGATCGCAAGGGAAGGAAAGGGAAGCGTGGCGAAGAAGGCGACCTCGAGTCCAGCATTTCGTTCGTCCTCCCTCTCTGCGCACCGGTGGTCAGCAAAAACCATGGTCGTTCATCATCGGCTCCTACACCCCCGCCTCGCCAGACCATCCAAATTCCAACGGTTTACATGCCGTCGTGCCCCACATCGCCATCTATGTTGCCGATGATGAATCGAAGAGCATCGCATCCGGATCACGGATCAAGTTCGTCTTCTCAATTCGATTTCGTGGGTCTGAATACTGCTATGCCCCAGCAGCAATATTCCCCGTCGGATGTGTTCCCCGGCGTCCACGTAAGTCGTTTCAATGTTCCCAAAACGATCATCCCTGACTCTTTTCGATAGGCTTACGGAGTCCCCGAAAGCCTGGCGATGTCGTGCGACGGATCAATGGGCCACATTGTCCACCATATGGGATCTCCAGCATCGTCGGTCAGCTCAGGATCCGGACCATCATCGCCCACGTCGACCACGTTTGCTCCCTTGAGCTGTGTCCCAGCTGATTTCTCGTATCCTGTTAGGTCATGCGATGGACTCGGGTCACAAGCAGGATCGTTCTGCGGAAGCCCCTTGGACAGCATACCGCTGGGTTGTTCGTGGGACGCCGCCGGCGCATGGTCGAATCAGAATCAGTTGCTTGCGGCCGACGAATTCGACATGAGCGCCATTCCACCTGTCGAGCTTGGCATCCCCGGGTGCGGAGACGAAATGTTGCCGTGTCTTCCATCTGGGACCTTCCACATCGGATACAATCCTGGCCCCTACGATCCTATGGTGCTCGAATCAAGTCAATACTCCAGCGATTCGCAAAACCCAGACACATTTGAGCAACTCTTCAATTTCGAAGGTATGCTCGCGGCGCACCACGGGTATTAGACTCTTCGAACCAATGCATGCTGGCGTCCATTGGCTTCTTTCATGGACTCTTCTGCACACCTGACGGACCTTTTCCCCTGTATAACACCCCTCAGTTCACGCACACCATTGCATCCACAATACCCACGCGCTGCTGCCACTCACATTTCTTTCATCATTTCGTTTTAAAAATCATGCGCTTGACCTCGATCCTCTTGGTTTAACTGTGGATAAACCTGTTCGATTAGTTTGTAGTGATATCTTCAATGTGCATATCCCACACATTACGCACTCACCATCTCCCGACGACGACGACCTTCGTGCATATTTAACACGTATCACGCCCCATCTGCCTGTCATTTGCTTTTTTGCTTTTCTTTCATTTTTTTGATTATGCCCTCGAATTGACGATTTTTTACGTACCAACTCAGATACGTCCCTCACTCCTTTCCTCAAGCATCGTCACGAAGATACCCTGTTGTAGTAACTTTTTATGTATCGAGGTTGCGCGGCAGAATGCATATCTTTGGAGACAAATTTGGTGAGGTGGTGGACTGTCCGTGCCTCGTCTAACATGTTCGAGTGAGGGGAGGGAAAATTTTCTCGAGCGGTAGAAGAAAGGATGGTTTCAAAAGGACAATCAGGTGACAATACAAGGGTTAGAAGAGCCTCACGAAGTCCTCGCGACGAGAACAACGGCCCGGTCACGGTTACGTCGGCGGCAACGGCTTAAGTCACGTGAGCGTCGTGGCGTTTATGCAAGCAACTCCGGGTCTGAGTGTAACTAACACTACAACATTACAGCGATTCGTTTGGGCCATGGCAGGTAAGTCGACCGCGTAGCATGCGAACAGAAAGAGTGTAATCTTATCCATATATTCATTTACCTTTGAAAAGACCACTTCGAATTATCTTCGCCGCCCTTTGACAGCATTTCGCAAGTCCGTTTCTCGCCTACGAATCCAGATCAGTTATTGGTATCCTCTTGGGACACGGTATGTCCCCTCAAATACTCACGAGTCTGATGGCATTCACTCGCTCACTCATCGCGGTCGTCCGTCCATTCGTTTGCGATGGTTCCAGACAGTCCGCTTCTACGACGTTGTCGCGAATGAGCAAAAGGCCAAGTTCGATCACCGCGCTGCCGTGCTTGTGTGCGCGTTTGGAGACGCGACACACGCTTATAGCGGGGGACTGGATACGGGAGTACGAGAGTACGTTGTCGTCGTTCTTTTTTCTCCGGCTGTGTTGACCTACCTTTTTGCCTATCAGGCTCGATTTATCGGCCGAGAAAGTCACATATCTAGGACAACACGAGAATTCTGTATCTGCAATGAGCTATGCTTGCGAACAAAGTGTGTTCCTTCTCTTTTGCTCTCCGTCCCCCCTAAGAACGACACACAGACACGATCATTACTGGTTCCTGGGACCAAACGCTGCGGTTCTGGGACCCCCGCGCAGAGTCTGCTGAGGTATCGTCGCACACGCTCCCTGAGCGCGTGTACGGTATAGACATCGTCAACCACACGCTCGTGGTGGCCATGGCGAGCCGGCTGTTCCACATCTATGACGTGCGCAAGATGGGCGGCAACGAGCCTGCGCAGACGAGGGAAAGCAGTCTCAAGTTCATGACACGGAGTCTAGCGTGCATGGCAGACGGTCAAGGTTAGTCGGACAACCAGAGCACCCCATCCCTTAGGTTCATCACGTGGTGCATCGTTATCGTCGTTGCAGGGTATGCGATCGGCTCCGTCGAAGGTCGCATCGGTGTCGAGTATTTCGATCCGAGCCAAGAAGCGCAGGAAAAGAAGTACGCGTTCAAGTGCCACCGGCAGACGATCGAAGACGTGGACCACGTCTGGCCGGTCAACGCGCTCGCTTTCCACCCTGTGTCAGTGAACGTGGCAATTCTATGAGGGGCGTCGCATCGTTAATCTGTTTCAGATAGATACAACACATTTGCATCTGCGGGGTCTGACGGCACGGTGTCCATCTGGGACCACAAGGTCAAGAAAAGACTGCGGCAGTATCCGAAATATGCAGCAGCGATTCCTTCGGTCGCGTTCAACTGCGACGGGACACGTTTGGCTGTCGGTGTTGGCTATACATGGGACGACGGGGAGGAGGGGGCGAAGTCGGCAGAGCGGCCGGCGGTTTGGATCAGGAAAACAGGGGAGGAGGTCAAGGTGAGTGCTCGGACCGCGCTGTTCTTTCGTTCGCCCGGACTCACTGAACGGTTTTTTGTTCAGCCGAGACAAGCTAGTTGAGTCGCGTCGAGTTCGTGGCGCGCTCCCGTTCGGTTCGTTTTTGCCTGCATTCAAAAACAATGAAAATGTTCAAAAACTAGGGCGCGATCTACAATGTTGAGGTGTCGGGACATATGGAGGTAACTTTCGCTCTTGCTCATTACTCCGAGTGGAGTAGGCTGTTCCAACGTGAGCGAATATTTCGGAAGAGAGAAACCCCCTTTTCTGCATTGTTGTTGCTGATTTTGTTGCGCGCAAACTGAGCATTTCCTCTCTTCCCCCTCTTCGAGTTCTCTTCTCGTCCTTCAATAGAAATGCTGGATCCACGGTAACGATGGATCATGACAAAAGCAGAGCCAAAGGCCACACATAGCACTGTGCAGGGAACCTTTGGAGCTCCTGATACAAGCCGATAAGCATAGCCTTTTTTGCCTGCGAAGTGGGGCTGAGGGCCATGGAGCTTGCTCTCGCCCCTAATCTTCACCACCAAGGGACTCGGACTGCATGAGGCAGGTGGATTGAAAACTCGTTGTGAGGGGCAGTGTGCGCGATCGTGATGATGCCGGTACGAAGGGATTTGGGGACGACCCCCCGTCCCTTCCCTGACTCCGTCCACTGTCTACTCGTACCGCTCGGGGTCGGGACTAGTCATTGGCTCGGGATGGTCCTACCGCCGATCCAGTAGCGTTACGACGGCGTGTCACAGTGCCATTCGTTATTGAGGGATTGAATCACGATGGTGCATGAAGAACGTTCTGGCTTTTGGTATACTAGATTCTTCGCCCCCGGCTCTAACGGAGCTGTGCCAACGCTGATCTTTCCTCTTCAAGTTCTCATTGGCGAGCTTGGCTTAATTTCATTACGGTTCCTTGGAGAAGTGCTGTGCGTGCGTGCGTGCGTGTAAGTAATAGCGGTGGTAAGGTACATGCGGCTTGAGAAGCAACAAACGTTGAGTTGGAACCAAGTACAGTATGTCGTAGCCGGTTTGTTCGGGCGATGTCGATGATCGATTCACGCCAGGTGTGCATGCAGTGCGTGGAATATGTGTACTTGATGCGCGAGGTCGATCGCAGTAATGGATCATTCATATTGATAATTATTACTGACCTCGTACGTACACGAACATGGCACCATTGGTCCATCGGAGTCAGTGTGGTACGGCACGGTATGGTATGGTAGCCGTGATGGGGAGACCCACTACATGCCCGCGACTACCGATGCTGCATATCTAAAGCGCCGCGGCAACAACATGAAACCTTGATTCTCTGGCTAGAACTGGTGTCGGTTTGTCGAATGGAGATGACATGGTTGCTGTATTGCGCTCGTGTGGTACGGTGTGTACGTGACATCAGACCTGAAACCTAGGACCCGGCGTGGAGTCGCAAGCGTTGTGGATAGACGATCGCGGGCAAAAGAGGTCTCCGGGTTCCGTCGTGTACATTCATTCTACTTGAAATACCTGATCTGCGAAACTCTGCGCGAAATCTGGTTGGTTACAATGTCTAAGTATATTGACAACCTGTTGAACGTTGAATGTGTTTGGATTTGCGAGATCTAAAGTCGAGAAAATACAAAAATCTGTAAGAACCATGTTTCGCACTTCCAGCGACTTGCAGGGAAGATAGAGGGGGGGACGTTGTCTCTGCGCATGATGCGTCCTCTCCCCAAGGTCGTGTGGACTTCTTGGGTGCTTGGTGCCGAATATTGAAAAATGTGAGTCGTTGTTAGCATAGATCACGATGCAGTTAATATCAGAGTTGTCATTCAAATGGGTTGAAGAGACTCACCGCACTAACTGATATCGATCAAAGAGATCTGTGGTCCATCTCCCGACGGGTCGCGGGGCGGCCGGGGGGGGGGGGTCAAACCGCATTCCCCTGAGCCTGCCTTGCAATAACAAGCTCATGACCGCCGTGCGCAAGGTCAGACTCATCCGTGGATTCGGATCAAACAAATTACCCTGTCACGACCGAACGTTTTTTTAAATTTGTCTCCGTGTAGAATGTGTTTCATGAGTTCGGAAGTGTGACAGACTACTAGGAGGTACAGTTTGTCATTATTAGAGCAGGAAATAGTGGGCGTATCGTGCAAAAAGGTAAGCATTGCCTGTCGATACTCCCTGACTGGGAGCCAGTCGATCAGCGGTGCGACGAGCGTTGTGTGTGTACATACATATACCAGGATCGAATCTCACCAGTTTGTTTCCCCATCTTCATGAGGAGTCTAATTGAGTAAATTTATGCCGTGTCAGTCTAGCTGTGAGTGACAGAAAAAAAAACAAGGAAGTTATGGGTTACGATCGTGAGACGGCATGATTAGATTTCGTACGGCGGAGGCGAGTGTCTGAGACGGGCGCATCAGATACGTGGCGGCGTTCTCGCTAAGTTACTAGTACGGATCAAAGAGCTTGTCTCGCTTACTCGAGATATGGAGACCTAGAGCTGGGAAAGGCAACCCTTGAGCGACGCACGTGTGCACCAACATCGTTCGTTGAATGGCTTGACAGAGCAGAGAGTCGATAAAAGATTCAGGGTGCTTCGAAAGGCAGAAAAGTTCACCCACCTGAGCGTCGCTTACTGTCCCTCTCAGAGTCTGCCAGCTTTCTTACCAACGTTCCATTGCTGGCGGGATCGACTGTGTAGTTTCGTAAATGATGATGAGATGAGGCGACTCGGAGAACCTGGCGTGTGACCACATGATAGCCCCCATGTGGTCTTGACGGCGATTATGACATGTTCACAAGCTCCGCCGCCTGATCCCTCCAAAAGCCGATAGCTCTGGCGCAGTGGCGGAAATGCCTGGGAAGAAAGTCAGTGGTGATAGTCTTGAAAACGCGCGTGCAGACAAGAAGTTTGCATTGCCGTCGAGACGGAATCACTCGTAGGGTGGCTTCGCATTGGGACGAGCGAGTGGTGGTAGGAAAGCGATTAGCGTCCGACAAGGTTTTCCATAGAGGGCAAGCATAATGGATGGTCCATTTTGGGTACAAAGGAGCATCCAAAAATGGACGAGCGGGACTTCGTACACTCACCTCTGGGTCCTACTTGTGGCAGTAAAATTTGCGAGGTGGGAGTTCTCTTTACATCGGTTTATTTAAGTCGGAGGAGAACAATAACGCTCTTTTGTTCTCTGCCCACTTCGCTCTTTAAGTCATCCGGTGTATCAATCATGCCTCCGTCCCGAATTCATGGTCGTTATTCCATTGGCCGTCGTCCCTCCGCTTTCGCAAGTCCAGCATGTGAGTGGTCCACGCTCTGTCCCATCCTCGCTTGTCTGATCTTCTTATAGCCATCAAGCCTGGAATCTACGGAGCATCTCCGTCGCCACGTTCTGTCACCTTCGCTCCAAACGTCACGCCCGTCACCTACAGAGAGTCCGATGATCTAGTCCCCGACACTGCCGACGACATCCCTCTCTCCCCCGATGAACAGCTTTTCCCGCCATCCGAACAACCCACAAACCCACCCTCGAAGAGACGGGCTCCTCCCGGCAAGCGCAGGTCGCTTGGCTACATCCCCAGACCCCCAAACGCCTTCATGCTCTTCCGGGCCGACTTTGTCCGGCAGAAGCATGTCCCTGGATCGATCGAGACTAACCATGGTTCACTCTCCAAGATTATCGGCAATTGTTGGCGCGCTCTCCCTCTGGAGGAGAAGCGCATTTGGGAGATCAAGGCGAAGCAGGAGAAGGAAGCTCATGCCAAGAAGTACCCAGGCTACCGTTTCAGACCCATACACAACAAGGACAAGGCTAAGAAGAAGGACAAGGCTATCCCGACCCCCGAGGACGAGAGACGTTGTGAAGAAGTTGCTCAGCTGTTGCTTGACGGCATGAAAGGCGACGAGCTCGCCGCTGCTATTCGCTGGCTAGACGAGAAACATGCCGCTGCCACTTTCATTGTCCCCCAGCAACAACAACACCATTCATTCTACCCACCTCGTCGGCCCTCTTCCGTTCCTCTTCCCGACTCACGCTTCCATCCGATTGCGCTGCCTTCCGTGCCCTTCTTCGCTCCGGTTTCACGCTCAGCCTCTCCGGTGAACAACATATCTCGGAGCGCCCGTATGATTATTGGACAGCGCCGTCCTTCAAGTGCACTGCCTCACTTCGGGCGGACCTCATGGGGAGTGAATGATATTCCAATTTACCCATCTATTTCGGCGCAGGACTTTTACCAGCCTTCTCTTCAGCGTGACGAATCCCCTCTCCCTGCTGTCAACACGAGTCTATTTGAACAAACATTTTTGGACTCCACCTTTGGTTTCCCGGCTGGATCCGTGGAACCTGTTCCGATGGTTCGTGCCCGCACGTTCGTTTATCTTACTATTGACGCTCAATCAATCCCGCAGTCCTTCAACGATTTTTTCACGAACCTTGCGCCACACACAGCTGCAGGCTCGCCTGCCACCTTTGATCTCGCCCCAATGGACCGCATGGCACAAGATTCGTCCCTGGATAGCATCACAGCCACTCGATTGGGTCTGAATGCTCTCACGGGCAGTGCGGCCTCGTGGACGAACGCATCAGTGGAGTTGATTAATTCCAGCCCTTCTTCGACGTACAGCGGTTCACCCGCACGCTCAGACCTCAGTTTGCCTGTCATCGCTCCGCGGCCACAGCACGTTCCGACTGGGGCGACGTTTGATCTGTGGCAGGGAATGGCTTCTTCATGTCAAGTTCCTGAAGCTAAGGTAGCGCACGGCGAAGTCCAGGGCTTATCTGTCGCCCTGGCGACTCAACACCTCGGCCTACCGGCTGTCGCTGTTGCCGGCGTGGACGTTGCTTCAGATCAGCCGATGCATATCCCGGGATTCGACGACATGCTGTTTGAGAGCTCTTTCGTTAGTATGGATGAATTCTGATCGGCTCTGACCGTTCCCAAAACGAACTTTGACTGCCGACGAACATGATATACCCGATACCCCCATGGCCCATCTCAATGCCAACCAGCCACGAAAGATATATGCGTCATTTTGTTTTTTCCATATTTTTTAATCGCTGTATCAATAGACCAACATCGCGTTTGCTTGTCTCGATTTCCTGTCTTTTAGTGTGCATAGCGCTTGTATCTTGCGTGTATTCTCTGATTGGTTTCCTGTTTCCATTGTCCATCATCCCCGCTTCCCGTTCCCTTCCCTTGCCAGATTCCATCCTCCCACCCGCTATCGATTCATCGCAAACTTCCAAACTGTAGCCTTATGGTATGTTAGACTTAACTCGCTTGTCGTTGATTGCTTTGTGTCGTCCCCAATGTAGCCTTTACCGTCGTCGATGTACTCTTGTCTCTGCACATAGATGATTACTTGATCGTTTCTCGTGGGTCAAGTAAGAGTGTCAAAGACATGTAGTACATCGGGACCTATCGTCGACAACACGTAGCCCTACGATCGTAATCGTCACGAAGTCTTCAGAGATAAGGCACGCGCGCACTAGGCAAATCCAGAGTTAGCTCTCTTCTGTACAAGTCCTAGTCGTATGCAAATATCTCGAATCTTCAAATTCGAGTGACCGTTTGTACCGAGCGCTATCATGAGGTACTCGTAGAACAAATTTCGATCGCATAGCAAGTCGCCTAGGCCTGTGCCTGTGCGGTGATCGTTCCACGTGAGACAAGTCATCGATCAACACTGCACTTGCTAGTCTAGAGCGAGCACGGCCGCGGAACAGCGTGTTAGGAAATGCCTGTTCGACATCGGGGTTCGGTCCCGGTCTCCGGGACGAGGGGGGCTAAACGAGTAGATGGCCGTCCACGGACGCCCTCGTTGTTTTTTCCTGTTCCACTGGCAATTGCACGTGAAGTTACGGTAGTCTAAGCAGTGGGCCATGTTCCCACGGTATCAACACCAAGACCCAAGTATCGTCCTCGAATGCTCCTTTTACATCAGCCTATTCTCCGCTGCCCTTGCTTGGCCCACTTCTCTCCCCTCTATCCTGACGGGTCGATAGCGCCGGTATGGATACACGCACACAGAGCGTGTTCGTCCTCTTCCCGCGCCCGTTCGAGGTATCGAGCCCGACGTTTCGATTCACCCGACCTCGGCGCGATTATGAATAACGAATGAAATACCGTCGTCTTGATAGCCAGCAGACGGATGCTCGGTGCGGCTCTTTCCGTTCGTGTTTGCTTTGGAATGTTCACCGCGTATTTTCGATCAGACGATCCATCGTTGGATACGCGACTATCTTTATCTGAGGGAAAAGTGAATTAGATTGGAGAGCGGGTTCGTTCATAGGTCAGCGGGTATGATGTGCATCGTTGCCGCCTTGGCTAACTCGATGCCTGCCTTAGACTCCCACTGGAAGCGCGTACGTCGAAAGCGCAACCAACACTCAAGCTATAATTCACCACCTATGATTTCAATGTGCATTTCCAACACTCGCCCACTTCGACCCGCAGGAAGGTCGGTCCGACACGAGCACAAAGTGACGCACAGTTCAGAGGTGAAGACAGTAGCGCTCCAGTATGTCTAACTCTTTCGTGCGTTCCACCTTCTCTGAGATTGTTTTGGGTTAGCCAGACATGACCACAACGTATATATATAATCATATTCGGTTCCACCATCCTATCCCCTCGAACTAAGTGGCGGGGAGAAGCTAAGGCCTTTGCAAATTCCATTGAATTCAAGGTGAGATTCCATGCCGGGTAACTGATGATAGGCGTTGCTCAAGCACGTCTTAGACTATCAAGCTCTGTCTATAGAATGATGAGCACGTGCTCACCCTCTCGTATCTCAACTTCCATGCACTTGTTTTGCCGACTTTTCCCATGATTGGGGCATCGGCAAGGAGATGTTTGAGTATTGGATCTGGATAGCACAGCGATAGGTCCCATCACATCGTGTCTCAGACTTCCAGACATCGTCTGCTTGCAGAACTTCTCGAGCAGTGCTCCAGTTCTATGTTTCTGGCTCATACCCCATTCACGCGCGAACCGGATGCTTTGTCCAACATGGACATTCAGACTCTTGAATTCAACCCCAGTCATGCCTTGCAACATCCGGGCCATGATTACTACATGGTGGTGTGCTGTGCCGAAGCTAGACGCGAATGGTTTTTGATGAGCAAGAGTGCCTTACAGGGAGTGAATGCTACGCTTGAATATGCCAACGAAAGGAGGGCAGATCACTTGATGATCATATAGGAGGTATCTATCTCATGTAAGTGCTTCCGCTATAGCCATATGTTCGTGATTCTGAAGAACACAATCTCTTGCTATGATTTTATATTCATCGTGAGTGTGTTTAAATTTTGGATTCTTGCTTCATCTGACCCTTCCAAGAGCCACAGTTGCTGCTCATACAAACGAGTGATGTGACATTTGAAGCATGGGGCCGGGGTGATTTGTCTCAGGTGGAACAAGTTTTCACAAAAGAGATAAATTCACTGAATCTTTCTTGTCATGCTCGAGTCCTTGCTCGATGCTCTCTCGTACGATCCTGTTTGAAACAGTACAGCCTGGCCATTGACGATGCAGAGTGCGAGAAAAAGCCGTGGATGAGTGTTGGCCAAATAGAATATAGCTGGTGGGGTGCCAACCCAGCTGGTGGACTATTTTGCCAATTGGCTCATCAGTTCTATTTGGTTGATAGGATGATTTCGGGTGGACTTCGGGTGAATTTAAACCATAAATTAGGGTTTAAAGGGTTTGGTGGAGATAAACTTGCTTATTTGACCACATATTGGTTGGATATAGATAGTATCTAGTGATGGGTGCATATGAGGTCTACCTTGGTGATGGATGTATATGAAGCCTGCTTTTATGCTGGGTGTACATGCCTACTCTGCTGATGGTTGCATATGGGGTCTGGTCAGATAATGGGTACATAGTCATGGGTGCACATGAGGTCTGATCTGGTAATGGGTGCATATGTAGTTTGCCTTGAGAGTGGCTACAGATAGGATCTGCCTTGGTGATGGGTGCAAATGAGGTCAGCCTTGATGGTGGGTGCATATGAGGTCTGCCTTGGTGGTGGGTGCAAATGAGGTTAGCCTTGATGGTGGGTGCAGATGGGGTCTGCCTTGGTGGTGGATGCACATGGGGTCTCTGCCTTAGTCATGGGTGCAGATGGGATGTGGCTTGATGATGGGTATATATGAGGTCTGTGTGGTCTGGTCTGGTGATGGGTGCATATGAGATCTGCCTTAGGTAAAATGGAAAACAAATGATATGTAGAGTGATGAGGTTTAGCTGAAAAAATGGCCCTAGTAACTATACAAAGGGAGATTTCGGCGGTAAGGCCTCATCAGTTTTCAGCTGTGGTTTATATACCACAGAGATCAGGCACCGTTACGACGGTGTTCTCACGTCAAGTGAATGACATGAGAAAATCTAACCTGATAGATTAGTAACGTGAGATAAATTATATACCAATCAAGTATAATTATTCACACGTGTGCGTAATCTCAGC
>JBBPLL010000514.1:0-20882 GCA_038089755.1 Leccinellum rugosiceps | reverse complement strand
TAGTGCACAAGTAGAGTGATAAGGTAAATACAAGTACTGGTCTACAGTAAAAAGGCCAAGTTACTACCGGGTAACGAGACTCCTATGAAGCAATTTCAAACGCATGATGATCAGCAAATTTATTGACGAAGAATAGTTCAAAACTGTCGTAGGAATGGTGTGGGCGGAGATTGGTTGGCACGAAGTGTTTGCCATAGACCGGGATAAGATGGGCGGTTCGGTAGATAGTATCAATGTGTATTATACTGTATGTGCGCTGGTGTTGCTGATTGAACTGCGGGCGCACCAACCACATACCAGTATCTTCGTCTGGATGATCGCCAACGCGATCAAACCAGTTTACAACCGCGCATGGGTAATAGGTGCCTTGGTAATGAAACGAGAACCAGGTGAGGATGCGCGCGACCTCGAGGCCGTTCATCGGATCGGTTTCTGGGTTTGCATTCACGAATGCACAGTCATACCGTGGTCCTTCATTCCTCCAGTTCCTAGACGAGCGAATAACCTCGCGCCGCATGCCGTGGATACCGCTGATGTCGCTGGGTGCATAGAAGAACGCACTGGCGGAACTGAACACTCTAATTTTGCCAGTATATTGAGGGTAGTCGGGCTCCGGAGTATCGAGTTGTTCCGATAGGAACTTCGAAAGGAGGGAGGCGATATCGGGAATGTGAAGTTCTGTACCTAGCTGGAGCATGTTGCGTGCTCGCTTGGGCTCTATATGACAAAAATGAAGCACGATCTATGCATCAGAAAAGGCCGAGTACACTTACGAACTTTTTGTGCCAGCTGAACATGTGCCTGTACAGCAGTCGGGTCGATGTCAATGGGCTTTCTGCTCGCTTCATCATCTTCACGCGAAGCACTCTCGGGCGCGCGGCAATCAGGTTGTACCAGACCATTATCTGAGTATTCATTATATCATTTAAGTTTAGGGTACATAGTATCATGAAGAAACCATTTACCTTCACCGTGACTGTCACCTGTTGCCCGCCGAAGACCATCAATCAGAATATGGGAATCGAGCATACCATGGGCTGCAAAATCACTACGTGCCGCTGAGAGTTTGTCGAGCCGTTGGTTTGTAACTAGGATTTGTCCGAGTGGTTGGTTTCGGTTGGATCGTCGGTAGGGCTGTTTGACGGCCGTGATGTGTTTCGATTCCGTTATCAACGAGCACAGACCATTTGGTGCACCGAACTGGCAAATCATGTCGATATAATGCTTCATGGAATGTTGCCGTGGTAGGGAAAACGTAGTAACCACCTCTGCCTCCTTGAAGGCTTCACGGTATTTGTAGAACCGATCTAGCGCATCTTGAATCTCCTCGAGTGCTGGTTCATCAATGACGTTCCGCCGCACCAGGTAGCAGAATTCCAGGAATGCACGCACTGCGCGCACCATCTCGGGGGGGACATGGCCACTGATAGCAGGCAAATAGACCTAGGAATTCCGGGAGGTCATCTTAGCGGCAGTCGACAGCAATGTTGATTCGTTGAATACAAAACTTACCTTCATCAGAGCCTTCGAGTCGTTGCCGGTCCATTGCTTGAAGTTGCGACCCTGAGGAAAGCGCCGTTGACCTGCAAACGACGCGACTGCTGCAATTCTGCGGTATAATCATGAGCAACTCTCTCATATCATAAGAAAGAGTTCTCACCGTCGGTCAATGTCGTCCAGTATACCTTGAGCAATGGCATGGCTGTATTGCTTGTTTATAGTCTTCTCGATCCATTCCACGAGATGGTCCTTGAACGCGCCTTTGATGAGTTGATGTAGGATATCGGGAGCAAGCAATATGCAAATGTCTGCACGGGGGAAATCATTTGTGAAAGGCTGTGTAGTTCACGAGTTAGAATTAGTATCTCCAAGTCCGAGTTGCATACTCGAGCAGACATACCACAAGATCCCCGACAATTCCATATTCATCCCACAATACACCTAAGTCTATATCGTCTACCAGTAGATTGGTATGTTCTTTGCACCGATAGAGTGCATCCATGTCGAGGTTTTTGTTGCTCGCCATACATCTAGATGTCCGAGTCGGCAATGTCAGTCACGGTCAACCAATAATAGCATACTATGTGTAGAGAGTCTCTCTTACTTTGCACACCAATTACGGACGATGCAGGCTAATAAAACCTGTTCTTCGTAGTCGGCGATGTAGGGTCCGAGCGCAAAAATGACACGTCGGTAGTAGCCGTCAGCAAAACGTTTGACTTTCCACATGGTCATGAAGGGCTTCAGGCATTCAAGGATCTTCGAGAGCGATTGGTGGAACAACTGACGTTGGAACTTCCGAAAGGCAGAGGTTGCTGCATGCGCCTTTGTAGCTAGCACAAAATTCCTTTAGTCAGAACGAGCATGGCTACTAAAACATACAAGATAACTTACTTTTTGGCATTGCTAAGAATGCAATAAGTTTGACACCACTCTTATGGGAGCGTCTCGCAGTATTGTGAAGGTTACCGATGGAAAGGTAAAGTGGATAGTAGTCATGTTGCCCGGTTGCGACAGATACCGTGGTCTTGTCAGAGCCGAGAACGATAGGTAGCAGTGCTGCTCCATGAGTCGAAGCATCTTCAGCAATGACATCCTATAGAATAATCTATAAGATACTGTAGACTGTAGTATGACGGGTGAACTTACAGCCTCTTCCCAGGCCCAGTCGCCTGACATGAAATTTTGCCAGCGACGTGCATCTGTGGCCGTATCATACTCCCTGTAAGGAACGTAGTCCATGGTGTTCTTGAAGTCGGCATCACCAATTATGTGCGTAATAGCACTTTCAGGTTCGCGCATCCACACGTCGTACACATCATCCATCCATGGAAGGGGATTTTCTGTCCGGTCACCACAAAACTTCACTCCAAAAGAATTCCAAGCAATATCGCCCACTTGTATACGGTCAATGGTGTTGTACAAGTCATCACAGCTGCCGAATGGTGGCTGGTCACCATGTTTGTGTAGGTATGCCGAGAAGATCTCGAGCAGGTTGTCGACGTTGTGGGCGGACATTTGAATTTGGGTGTAGAGAAGGTCGGCCAACTCGAATTGCACACGGTCCTCGAACGGACTCCAATCATTAGACACCCTTTCCGGTCGTGGTGGAGGCGGGGCTCCTGGAGGTAAGAAATTGCCTTCAGCATCACATGGCTGGCCTGCACATTGAAAACGTAAGGTAAATGGACTGTGAGTATGTTGAGCGGTTGGAAAATAGTCCACGTCACGCACCCGTCAATTTAGGGTGATAGTTACGGTAAACCTTGGCGTTGGGTCCGTGCCATCGGGAGTCCTCAGCTGCGTCGTCTACTCCCTCGACGTCTTCTCCCTCGCCATCTACACCAGCAGCTGTGTGTGGGTCGAATGAGCCATCATCCTGCTCTGCGGCGGAGGCACCACCACCGGAGGTCAGATTGGAAGGAATTCCAACCAAAAAGGTAGGGTGGAAGCGGTTTGTATGTTTCGTGAGGCCAGACTTGTTGCCGAACCATCGTCTACAGCCTGGAAATTTACACTGAATACGTGCGGGTGTGTTGGAACGGCGGCTGGAGCGCGTGCAGGAAGTAGACATGGTTTTTGGGAAAGGTGAATGCGATGCGCTGGACCACATATATGGTTAGAACTTAGTGGCACCGAACTTACGAATCAGAAATTTCTGACATACAAAAGGTGACAGTCCACAAATTTGCGTCCCTCAACACCCAACTTTTCAACCCTCATTTGCGATACCTGTCCGAACCCTCAGTCACTCATTCAGTTACTTACCATGCAATCCCTGCGTCCACCCCCCTCTCTGACTCGGCGAACACGAGTGTCCAATGCTGACAAGCATCCTGGTCTGCCGGACGCCCCTGCCAAACGACGGTCACACTCGGAAAAATTAGCTGATGATGCTCAGAAGATGGAGCACCAATTGAAGCAACAGAACAAGTCGCTACTCACGTTGGCTACTATTGCCTCTGCCGAGGAGGCAATGGAGAAGACCCAGTCAGCAAAGCGGGCGACAAAAAAAGGTATTCGCCCAACCCCGACTCAGAGAAGAGCGAACATCAAGGATAGTGTCGCTGCTGCTTCAGTACCTGCTGAGGTACCACGTAAGTATTTTTTTTCTACACTATATGACAATGAGAACTTACTCCGGTGACATGGTTGAAGCACCGAGTCACGATGACGAGGCTGCCGACAACCATAGCACTGGGCCAACACCGAAGAAGCCTAGCAATGGCCCGCTTGGTCTGCACAAGCTAATTGCAGTGGCACAGGCTCGCCGCCTGCGAGGGAAGGAACTGGTGTCAGCAGCGGTCAAAGTGTATGGCGGACCAGAAGCACAGAAGGCCGCACCGCCACATGTTGATGGGGCTGGCGACGAGTAAGTAATCCGTTCTCAAGCCTCCATGTTGTTACTAAGCGAGTCTACACTTTTCTTCGTCAACTTACTGCGGTCATCTCCCAGAACCGACAAAGCACAAGTCTTTGCCAAGGTCAGGCAGTGGACAACACGTGTGCAAAAGGAACATGCCTCTTCTGAGCCTCGCAAATCCGCTCCCTCTGTCAGCACATCTACATCGGGTCCGCCGTCCACCGTGCTATCTGGCGCCACGCAAAGTTCAGCAGCAACAAGTATTTATGCCGAGGAAGATGCAAAAATGGGCGAAGACGACGATGCTTACCACGGTGGCTTTGGGGATGATGGCGACGATGATCTGGAACGTGAAGACAACTTGAACACTGGAGTGGACAAACAAGTAAGTGAAGTATGATGTATTTTAGCTGCTCTCACCTCTTTTCCACAGGTCCCTGTCATGGCTGAGATAACTGAGGTTCCAGACATGCTAAAGGGTGTACCGACATTGGTGACAGGGCAGAAGCGAAAAGGTCTTGCCACTCTTGATATCGATGAAACCTGGGAGGATGATTTCTCGGGCATGGAGACGGAGCTTGAAGATGATCTGATGGAAGAGGATGAGGATGCATCGCAGCTGACACTGACTGTAGGGCCCACGGCTATGGTGCCAGCCGGCCGTCGCCTTACGCCAGCCTCACGCTTCACAAATCAGGTATGCCAAGCCTGTTGTTTCAGATCAAATGCTGATAAGACGATTACCACATGCAGTCTTGCATCAACGTACTTGCCGCGCCGGTCCGACCAGCCAAAAAAGTCAAGCGTTCCCCAAACACTGGCACTGAGATCGCATGGTGCCACGTTCCCACCTCTCCTGTGACTCGGAGGCCTTCAAGCTCCACCGTATCCAAGTCATCAAGCCCTGTGGTCAAGACGCCTGGCCGGCAGACCAGGAAGCAAGGACCGCCAAGTTTGAACCTACCCACCTCTGAGGATTCGGTCGGGCCATCCAATTCTCAGGCTGGAACGTCGAGCTCCAGTCATGCACGCCATTCAAAAGCCACTCTGCCCTCCCAGCTGCAAGTCGGAGGTACATGGCAAAAGATTCTGATGCCAACCTTGATGTTGTGGGCGGGCGGCCATGATGACACTTGGTCTGTGACCCGCGCCACAATCGCATATGCGTTGCCCTTCTTTATTGACTACCATACGGATCTTGACTCATCGGAGATGGACTTTGATTGGCACGGACCCATCGTCTCAGTGGTACGTCATCATTCTGTGGTCCATTCATTGAATTGACGGAGATGGGTAAATTTGAATGAAGGCAAATCAACGTTTGTGCGATTGGCGGCACAACATTGGATCTACTGCCCTCGCAATCATCATGACTTTTTTGCAGTGTGCCTCGAATGACCGCGAGGCCAGAGATATGGCGGATATGCTCCTCGAGAGCTGCGCATTCCTTTACAAGGACCTCGATACCAGTAATCCCAACAAGGCGTTCCGGTGTCAGTTCATGCTGCAGCTTCTTAATATGGCGCACCTCCAGTATATCAGCGGGGCATTGCGCAGTGAGATACCTGTCAGTCCACCGTTGCACCAATACTATGGTGTGATTGGTTTGTGCGGGGCAGCGGTATGTCTTATTTATATAACAGAACACTAACTGACCAATGACGATGTATCTGCAGCTCGAGCGAGCTCTTGTTATGGTCTCGAAGGGACACATCACACTCCAGATGATCCAAGCATTCGAAGGCAAGATTTCCGTTCCTAAGACGCCCCTCAAGATGAATGAGCATTCTGGTAAGGAAAGCACCATGGCATTTGCCTTTTCGGAACAGAATTGGGGCGTTGCGACGAGGAAGCTCACGGAACAAGTGAAGAAGAGGACAATCGGACAAATATCTACCATCATCGAAGAGGCGCGACAGGCCCCGACAAACCTGGGGAACAAGCGTGAGGTAGCCACGTTCAGTGCCTTCTCCGGCGAGTCGAGCAACCGGTATGCCGAGATTTGTAAGTCATATTGTACAGTAATTCATCCGCTACTAATTGTCATCGTATCTCATTTTTAGGATGTCCTCGTCCTCGTAGAAGCCTTTGGACTGTTGAAGCTGATACCCTCTCGCTCGGACGCACCCCGGGCCTTTTTTCTGTCGCTGCTGGCAAATCCTTGCCCCGATACCCCTCTCACTCGGACTCACGCGTTTCTGCCGCGCACTTCATTTTTCCCTCGCAACCCCTCTTGCTCGGACTCGCGCGTTTCTGCCGCGCCCTTTTTTTTTTCCCTCGCATTACTTACCCCCACATTTTACCCCTCGTTCCTTGTTTTCAAACGTCTCCTTTTTCTTTACTTACCGTATGGTAGCCGGCGTGTTGTGGCACTGTGCTTATTATACTTACTTACTTGTGCTTATCAGTTGCAATATACCCTTATTTCATTCTTGCCTAAGTTAAGTGTAAGTACTTAAATAAGTGTCGAGCGAGTAGGATTCCAGAAGTGGAACCTACTGGCACAAGTGTAATTTTACTTGGTACGTCTTTTGCTTGAAATGTACTTAGCTATGTCATAAGTGGTTATAAGTTACGTTCAGTAAAGGACCAATTTGCTGATGCAGACCACTGTTCCACTGGCATGTTCCCCTACTATGGCTCCCTCCTCATCACAATCTCGATCTCGATCAATTCCACATTTTTCTCGTCCTCGTCCTCCCTGTTTCCCCCGACATCTCCGAAATCGATCGTCAAGCAATGCGCTGGAATTCCATATCCACCCGACAAACCGAACCCGGTATCGATCCCGTGCTCGTGCCCACATTGATCATTGTGCGCATACAATTTGCGTATGCTGATTGTAAATCGAGGGGTAAGGGTAAACATGGACGCCATCTCCACGAGAAGGTACATTATCATCGACCGTTCATGTTGCAGAAATATACCCATCTGACTCAATAGATTGATGAGGTCATAGATGAAAAATCTATGACAGGTATTTTCTGTTAGCTAAATATGCGGCCCCGACTGAGATGGGAGGAAAGAGCCAAATGAGGACTAACGCGATGAAGTACAAGATGCCCTGGCGTATAATTAGGGTCATGTACCGATTGAGTTGCCACTGCTTCGTTACATGATACATTTCAAGCGACTGTCTCGCAAACTGGACACCGATGAGCAGACAAGATACCCCACCAAATATCATATTTGTGATGATATGTGCCCACGTCCAGGTGCGTGCAAGTGGGGCATTGTACACTAATGAGCACGTTGAAAATCCAAATATTTGAAATGCTTGCACTGTGGGGTATCAATATGTGAAAAGATGGATCATCAGTGTACCATACTGCGTATGCAGCGAGTATGCACAAACATGAATAATTCCTTGTATTGCTTTCAAAGCCATATGCAAGGATGATGAATACCTTCTCCACGAAATATAATATAAGAAGTATGATGAGGATCACTCTGGATCGATTACACATTGCCCATGTGCGGAGGATCATTACGGCTGCAGTCATTGCCTTGGTTAGCCTCTTTCGAACAACTTGAATGCAGAAACCTACCATCAGCCGCACAGAAAAACAAAGCCTGTGTCCAATGATGTACAACCTCCATCATATTACCTTGAAACAGTCAATAATCAAGCACTAGTAGATCTTTGAACTGGCGTGCATACAACTATCAAAATGTCAACCATGTTTCCAAGATGCAGAAAGGAAAAGTTGAGTATTTACTTCTACGAGGACGCGTATAGTCAGTCTCGGTGGTCATCTGCATCAGTGGGAAGGAACGATACCTTTGTGCCAGTGGGGCCACTACCCATGAAGCTCGTGATAACTTGATGCAGAGTCACAATTCTAAGCAATCTCAGATTTTGCATGGCACACATACCCAAGCAATACGATCTTACAATTTCATTTGCGGTTAGTATGAAGCATCTCGATTAGCACAACAAACTTACAGAACAGAACAGAGGCCAGAATAACGGATCTAAAAGTGGAAGATGTTGAGTCTCCTGTGATGATGTGCTGGAAAGCTGATACGCACGAGAACGAATAAAGTCGATACCCAGGTCCAACGTTTGTTCTAGGATCTTCTCAGGATACATGACATGTTGGCAGTGCGACTCCTCTTACCCAGATGTATTCTACCTACAAGTAATGAAAACCACTGGCACGTTAGCGAGTAACATTGCCGCAGAATAGTGCAGTATCAAACCTCTTTCGAAAAGGTAATGACTAAGAATGAAATTGAGAACCAGAGCGTTACTGTAGTGCCAAACTCACCGTAATCATATACCACAACAGTGAAGACTGCAACTGTGAGATCGTTGTGAGATCGACCTCCTGAAAGCACCATATAATAGACATACGGGATACACAGTTAGGTACTAGATGGATTGACAGGAATTCCTGCGCAGCTGATGAGTATGACATTATCTTAATAGCCGGATTTCAAGGGACAGGCGAAGATTCAATGGAAAGGAAGAGGATGGAAGGACTGAATCACGGCTGAAGGGACCATGCCAGTGGGTGTATTTATGAGGGGGCGTCTATCGATTCACGTTATTGGTTCTGGGGTGGGAAAAATATTGTGGATGGAGCTCAAAATCGAAGTCAGGGGATGCATGCACTGGCAGCAGGATATGAGCGTTTAATATGCTGGTTAGCTTTTGAAAGACCAGGTAACTCCGATATCATCGTCATTGAGATAGAGTGCCTTTGATCATCGATCATCCGCCAACTTCTTGAGTGGGCCACCATCATGATCAAACCTGGCCACCAATTGCGTCAGCTTGCGGTGACTAAAATGCTTCGAATCAAGCAAACTAGGATGCACTGCCATGTGTCTGTTTTCCAAAATCAAACCTGCTACCCGACAGCCACACCTTTCTTCGTGCTCGAGAGTGGCACAAGAATGAAAGGCAGGCGACGCCCACTGTTGGATGACACTTCACCTGCGCCCAAACGACCTGCGTCGAACATCTTCCTGGTATACCCTTCACGATCACCTTCCAGACCGCCACTACCTTTTCAATGACTGACACAGCTTCTCGCGTTTTCCTACACCACTGATCACGTTCTCGAATTCAACGATTCCGCATTGCACTATTATATCGATCCGCCTTGTGCGGCCGATTTTGGATATGGATACGACAAGTGGATCAGACGACCGTGACCTGACGAACGTTGACGGTTGGATGCGCTGTTGCGGGGGTGGTCGAGGTTCAAAATGGGCTTGCACGAAGGGCCCGACTCAGATCAGCAAAACCTGGATTGCTGTCCAGTACTGTCCAGTACTATGGCACTATGAGCATAGGGACATGCACTATGGGCATAGGGACATCCAATTCCCTGGTTTTGCTGATTCGGACGTTCATGCCATGTACTGGAGAGGGATCATGAACAACTAAGATCCTTCGCCATCGTTCGCAAGTCATGGAGAGTTCCAACCAGGAGGATTTACAACGCTAGCGTACGTCCAGATTTATCCTTACATAAAACTGCTTGTATAGATATGTCCGGGGATGCCAGACTAGAACAGTCACGAGATCACGCTCCAGAGCCATCATGCTTACACTTTGTACTCCCCGTTAATACGCAGGCAGTCGACAAATGCCCCACTCGAGCGAAGACCTGCCGCGAGGGGAACCGAGGTCACCAGTCCCGAGAAGGTGGCAAGACTCAAATTGTGTTCCGTCCATCGATGATCGTTTTCACACTACAAATAAAAAGAAGAGCAATAAACTACATCCCCCAAGACTGATGCTGAGCAGACAGAAGGGGTCAACACTGCACGATCTGTGATACATTGAGGAGAAATAAGCTGGCAGAAACCATGATAGTAGGCCATCAATTGTTTCAATTTGCTTGACATGACACGACGTTCAACTGAACGTGCACGCTGAAGGTGGCCTAACACAAAAAATCTTCAGTTGGCATCCGCCCCCAGGCACCGTGGATGCCGCTTGCCTGACGCCGACTCTTCGGACCGCCATATGTTTGGAGTTCCGACATTGCGTCATGGTGTAAGCATTCTCGCCGATGTTACATCATGGAATTTAAACAGATGACTGATTGAATGCTACGTAGCAGCTTTCGTCTAAATACTTGAATCTCTAGGCCACCGTCCCACGTTTCCCTACTCTGCCCCCCTCATCACCATCCCGATCTCCATCAATTCCACATCGTTCGCGCCCTCGTCCTCCCTGTCGTCCATCACATCCCCGAACTCGATTGTTGTCAAGCAATGCGCTGAAATTCCAGATCCATCCGACAGACCGAACCCGGTGTCGATCCCGTGCTCGTGCCCACATTGAACATCGTGCGCATACAATTCGCGTATGCTGATCGTAAATCGAGGGGTGAGGATAAACACCGGCAAGATTTCCGCGAGATGCCATGGTATTATGAACCATTCAGCTTGTGGATATATACCAACCTCATCCAACAGACTGATGAGGTCATAGATGAAATATCTGCGACAGGTATTTTCTGTTAGCTCAGCACGTACCCCGAATGAAATGGGAGGAAAGGGCCAAATGAGGACTCACGCAACGAAGTACAGGATGCCCTGGCGGACAAGTAGGGTCATGTATCGATTGCATTGCCTCTGCTTCGTTACATGGTACATTTCAAATGACTGTCTCACAAACTGGACACCGATGAGTAGACAAGACACGCCACCATATATCATATTTGTGATGATATATGCCCACGTCCAGGTGGATGCAAGTGGGACCGTGTACACCCCTAGACACAATGAAAATTCCAATATTTGGAATGTTTGTGCTATATCTGATCAGTATAGCACACACTGTCTGCAGCGAGTATGCACAAACATGAATAACTCCTTGTACCAGCTTCAAGGGCAGATGCAAGGATGATGAATACCATCTCTACGAAATATAATATAAGAAGCGTGATCAGGATCACCCTCGATCGATGGTACATTGCCCATGTGCGGAGGATCATTACCACTGCAACCATCACCTTAGTTAGCCTCTTCTGGACAACGTAGAAACATACCATCAGCTGCACCAGAAAAGAAAATATATAACCAATGATGTAGAAGCTCCAGTGCATCACCTTTATGCCGTCAACAATCAAGCACAACACGACCAGTGACTTTTGAATGGGTGTATACATACAACTATTGAATAGATGACAATCGCGTAAGTTCCAGGAGACAGAAAGGAAGGATTGAGGATTTACTTCTGAGGAACAGATAGTCAATTTCGATGGCCATCTGTGTCAGCAGAAAGAAAAATAAATACCTCTGTGCCAGTGAGGTCAGGACCCAAGAAGCTCGTCATGACTTGACCCAAGGTCGCGATATTAAGCAATATCATAATATTTTGAATCACACATACCCAAGCAATATGATCTAACAATTCATTTGCAGTTAGCATGAAGCTTCTCGATTAGTACAACAAACTCACATTATACAACAGAGGCCAGCATAACGGATCTAAAAGGGAAAACGTCGAGCCTGTTGTGATAGTGCTGGAAATCTGATACGCACGAGAACGAATAAAGTTGACACCCAGGTCCAAGGTTTGTTCTAGGATGTTCTCAGGGTATATGGCATATTGGCAGATGGCTCCTCTTACCCAGATATATTCTACCTACACGTGATGAAAACACGTTAGCGAGCATATTACGGCAGAATATACAGTATCATGCCTCTTTCGAAAAGGTAATGACTAAGAACGAAAATTGAGAAGATGGTATTGGAGGCTTAATACGAAACTCGCCATAATCGTATACCATAGCAGTAAAGATAGCAACTGTGACATTGTGTGATATGTTTGGATCCTCTGAGAGCAGGGATAGACATACGGGATATATAGTTGTATAGCTGGATTGACTGGACTTCCGCTTGCAGAGGAGAAGACATGATCTTGATAGCCAGGTTTCAAGGGACAAGCGTGAATTCAACAGGAAGGAAGAAGGAAGAAGGACTGCGAACGGCGACGAAAGGGAGCATGCATGTATTTATGAGGGCGTTCATCAATTCACGTCACTAGTTCTAGGATGGTTGCACCGTGTCTGTTACAAAGGATATTATTAATTCGAAAGTTTCGGTCATCGCATAGTGCATAGTATAGCGTTTGGACTGCGTATGATGCATTTTGAAGACTCAGAGAACAAGGGCAGCCTTGACATCGGACACCCACCTTGGCTACGCGCGGTGCTACTAGCGTCAATGGCCAGTCTAGCAGTGTGCAGAGCATTTGGTAATTCAACTGAAGTTTATCGATGTAGCTGCAAGTCGGATGCTTTCCAATTCCTGTATTTCTCGATTTCACGTGCGTCCGGTCTACCAACGTTTATCATAGCAAGCCAGACAACTTGGAAGCGAGGCGCTCTGCCATGCACAATCCGAGGACACATCCGGGACAGCCGGCGCCATGATTCCGTGGTTCGTTCCTCGAAGTTTCACGTTTCATCACTTACCTGTGTTTGGCTTTTTTTGCTTTGAAGCAGGGCACAATATTACATAATTGCGATCATCGGTCCGTGTCTGTATTTGGCAAATCAACAAACTGACAGCCACGTCTTCGTCCTCGAGAATGGCACAAAAACGCAAGGCAGTTGACGCCCAGTTGGACAACGCTTCGCCTGCGCCCAAACGACCTGCATCGACCATCTCTCTGGCATACCCCAGCCTTTCACGATCACCTGCCAGACCGCCACTCTTTCAGCAACCAACGCAACTTCTCACGTTTTCGTACACTCCTGACCACGTTCTCGAATTCAACGATTCCGCATTGCGCTATTATATCGATCCGCCTCGTGGGGCAGATCTTGGATATGGATATGACAACTGGATCAGACGACCTGATGAACGTGGACGGTTGGATGCACTCTTGCGAGGGTGGTTGAGGTTCAAAAAGGGTTTGCGGGAAGGACCCGACGTTCATGTCATGTGCTGGAGAGGGATCATGACCAAGTGAGATCCTGTGTCATCGTTTGCAAAAGCATGGTTGTTTACATTCTTGCGAGAGAGGATACTCACAGCGCCTTATGAAGAACGCGATGGCTGGGAACTCAACGTCATGCATGTCGGCGGTACCTTGTATCTCGAGGAGCACTTGAGCGACGCAAAGCTGAAGAAAAAGTGAGGGATTCGTAGCTCTGCATCGTGCAATGCTTATCACGTTTAGAAATGAGATGGAACCACGCCATCGGCTTCAGACGTACTATGGTTACGCGTTCGAGTCTTATTGCACAACCTCGACCCCGGGGCGTCGAGAAGACACCTCGTCGCACGTGCAAGGATGGGGCGGTGATGTCAACACTAACATCCAGTGGTGCAGTATTGTTAAAACCAAACTGGGGAACCGCAGGATTATCATTGGTGGAGAGGTTGATTGTGTCCGCGGTATGCAGCACGGTTCATAACGTAATACTGATGGGCCAAACCGTTGGCGATACAGGACAATATTCTGGGAACACTACAAACTTTGTCGAATTGAAAACGTCCCTGACTATCCGAGGACCCTCTGACGAGGCTAAATTCGAAAAGTATGTTGCTACCATGTCATTCCCTGCCGCGAATGCCTCAGCGTCGTCTAGAAAACTCCTCAAGTTTTATTTGCAGTCGTTCCTGTTGGGGGTTCCAGTACGCCAATCTGGATTTTATTCACGTGCGCATCATTCATGTGAATTAGGAAATCGTCGTCGGTTTCCGCAAGCCATCTGGGCAGTTGATGACTACACAATCGTTCCGGACCGTCGACATTCCCCGATCCGTTCGGGGTAAGCCTGGGATGTGGGATCCCTTGATCTGCCTTGATTGGGGAAACGAGTTCCTGTCGTTCCTGCAAGACACGCTGCCCGCGAACACGGGGCAGGATGTCTGGCGCGTTGTGTTCACGCCCAAGGAAGGCATCACTGTTGTCACGCTCGATACACCAGGCATGGAAGAGGTGGTGGCAGGTGATGATCGAGTAGGATTCTTACCGCGATGGTACTGGGATGAGCTGGGACTCGGCGGAGACGGATGGGGATGCGCGTCTGCCCATTGTGACCAAGGTTCGCTGAGACAGGCGAATGGCGTGCCCCCGGGATGGCAAATTTGATGTGGGGGAGATCATCTGACATGGTCCCTCATGTTATGGTACCACGCTTGCCATTCCGTCTGGGAGAGATATTAGTGGTCGATAGCCCGTACGTTTCGCGTGAACTCTAGAGCGTGTCGTTACTTATTCTGATTTAGTCGGACTTTGGGCCAGTGCCGTCGGGTCAATCGGCAGACTATGCCGGCGTTTCAGACGAGCGCAACGAAGGGTGCGACGCCGCACGCGCGTGTGGGACGCGACACGGTCGGGCACGCCTTCCTTGCGTTGGTGTCGTGTTTTAATGTGTAGGAGGAGCTGAGGAGCCTTGCTTGCAGCACAATATAGCACATGCGAAATCAGGTACAAATCGGAATGGCTGTGGGTATTAAAAGCGTGGGAATTAGTATGAATAAGACGAGCGCGTCGTCGCGCGTGGGCGACTCCCTAACGCGCTCCTCTCCGTTTCACACCTCCTCCTCATCGTCCTCCTCGACCACCGACGCTCACAGTCAGCGTCCGCCCTTTATATAGTCATTATATCCCGCCAGCATCGCAGCCGACGCGCCCCAATGGTATCCCCGACCTCCTCGGTCACTTCCCCGTCGCCCCCCGCGACATGCGCACTCCCCCACAGCCCATCCCTCTCCACGGACACAGACCTCTTGGAGAGGGAGGACAGAGACAAGGCTATTCGCAAGTTCCTCGCCAGCGCTGAGCTCTCCGTCGTACGTCCCGACTTCCCCGGCGCCCGCGGGACGCGTTGGCACACAAACGGGTCGCGCTTGCACTCCCCCCTTCATCTGCAGACAGCACTGGCGTGTCGCCCATCGTGCTGCTCGCGCCCAAAGTGCACCCGTCTCGTGGGCAACCCGAGTTTCCCCCTCACTGACACCTCTTGTTTCACTCTCCCAGGTCGTCCGTGGTCTGCGCGCCCGCCTCTCATATGCCTCATACAAGGCTACGCACAACGTCTCCCATATCCCGCTCAATGATCTCGAAGCCAAGTCCCGTACAGCGCCTGCCGCTGCATCCCGCTTGCTCGGCACCAAGCGCAAGGCCTCCGGTACTAGCAATTACCACTACAACGCTGCCGTGCAGGGCAGCCCGACGCGCAGGAATGGTAATGGACCCCCCGCGGCCCTATCTGCGTCATCGACCACCGCTGCCCTGCGTTCTCACTACTATCCCACGGGGGCTTCCACCTTATCTCACTCACCACATAGTCTGTATGCTGCTCTTCTCGGACCTCCCCCGCTCAAGCAGGCGCGTACAGTTCACAACTCAAGCGATCCCCCCGTAAAGGCGCCTTCCCGTTCGACTGCCGGATCTAGCGCGCGTCCCACGCACCGTGGTACCCCCTCCGCACCTCCAGTGCGCAGCATTGCAGAAAGTACGCGCGCTCAATCGCGTAGCAGGAAGGAACAGGCCTCGCGCGCCAGGGTAAAGAGCAGCAAGAGAAAGCAGAAGCAAGCCGCGGACGAAGCCGCAGATGTAGAAATGAAGGCTGTGGCCACGCTCACGTCACTCCTCCAATCACGTCCTTCGATCGCTACCGCGTCATCACCTCGTTCTTCCCTGTCTGCAGGCTCCGAGGCCTCATTCCTTTCTCTCTCCCAATATGCCCAGAGTTCGACCCGGACCACTACTGCTCCCTCTTCTCTATTGCCATCCGCGGAATCATCCTTCTCCATCCCCAGCGCTGCGAGGGCGGCTACTCCGCCCCGATCTAGCGCTGATAACGTGTACTCTACTCCTCGAGCCGATGACGAGGAGGCAGCGAACTTGATGTTGTATTTGCATACGTCCCCGTCCCCAGTACGTCCCAGTACGACGCGGGATGCGAAGGACCTGGCCGCGTTCCGCGCGTTAGGGGGTGGTGGTTCCCTCCGTACCAAGGGCCGTGTCCTTTTCTCTGGAGGTGACGGCGGGAGAAGCCCGCTACGTAGTGAAAGCAGCCTCACTATCGACACCCTTCCAGGAAGTCAAAGTTCTCAGAACTTGGGCCAGCCAGAACACCTTGATTCCACGCACAAGAGTGCAGGGTCGCTGGCCCCTGCTGCCCCAATGGAACCAAATGTGATTCCCCCGACTCCTGTATCCGCGGGTTCTCCCACGTCGTCTCACCTACTTCCAGCTCCTTTATCACCTTCGGGGCAAGTGGAAGGTCTGCAAGCGCAGGCACCACCGACTCCCGGTAGTGTTCCGTTCAATCTGAACGATTTTATCAATGTTTCTCCTTCGCCCGCTGCTTCCACAGTACCCCGCTCTACAATTTCTCTGAAGTCAGGATTGGGTGCCAATCTGCGTACTGACTTGGGACGGAAGCTTTTCGAGGAGGAGCAGCATCGTCACCAACATCTAACGGGCCCGTATAACCTCGGAGATGGGCTGCGGCACGAGAAGAACGGGGGCGGCTTGGGAGCAAGTATCGATCTCTCGACCCGATGATTCCTGGAGCACCGATTTCAGATCACCATCTAATTCATCAGATATTCCACACTTAACACGGCAATCCATTCATGTGCGGAACAAATGTTGTATCGACTACATCTGTATCAACCACTCTCCCGGCCGGACGGCGGTAATCTATTCTGTTATCTTCATATGCATGAAATCAATTCCTCCCATGCGCATGAATTACGAATGCTTATGGGATGGGAATTCCCCCAACGTACCGCTATTTATCTAACTTTCATGACATCTTGATCAAGTTTCTATCCTTATTATCCCCAGCTTTCTCGCTCGTGCGTATCGCACGGTCAGTATTTCAATGCCGATTCCTTTTGTTGTCAGCCTTCATATATACAGGCGCGGAATCATGCCAGATCTTGCTTTTCCCTCCTTGCTTTCTCAGTTTATTACTGTAATGTCTCTCCTCCTTCTCCTGCTCGGTCAGGTTGTGTTATCCACCATTTCTATCAACAGTGTACTCATATTCCTTTGGACAATTCATGATTTCTTTCCATTCTGCGTGAGAGCTAACACAACGTCTCCACTTTCGATGGACAAACCCGGGACGCGCGATCTATTCTTATCCAACTCACACCTCCCCGATATACTCTGACGAGTCACATGAACCTCCTCCCCTGCTCTTTCATTCAGGAGCTTCCATCTATTGCAGTTCAGCCTGACCGTTCAATCTGTTGCCCCGGCAGCAGAACCTAATCTTTCACAGGAGATCAGCCGACTCATGCAATTGCCAGTGGCACCAGTCTGCGAAGACATACTCGTACTCGTGGGGCTGCGCTCCGTGCGAGTCGTGTTTTTGCTCACTCTCGGATCGTTCGTGCTCCTGTAAGCATTCGCCTTCTTTTTTTCATTTCAACCAAGTCATGCCCCGAAAGTCGCGTCTTCTAAATCCACGTTCCCCATACCTCTCACCGCTCACTCTCCTGCACCTGCGCCACAGATTATTTACGACGTTCTCCGTCCCGCTGATAAGCACGTTCTACTTTATCGACGTATCGGTCCCCGCCGATGTACGGTTCGGAGTGTGGGGATGGTGTTACGACGCGGGGGGGAGCTGTCCCGATTCACCCCGGTAGGCTCCCTTTTCTTTCCGCTGCCTCTTCTTCTCTCTCACCCCTTCGGCTACGCCTTTGCCATGACTCCCCGTTCTTCCCGCGTACCGCAATCGGATCGGCGATGTAGGATAGGATATAGCTTTGGATCGCAGGTCGGGTCGTCGCTAACGAACGCGTTGGTGTTATATCCCATCGGTGAATAAGCTCATTTTTTTAGTCGCTGTGAGTCCGTGATGACTGATGCGATGCCGACTCGTGGATGCTCGTTTCTGAATGTCGGTTTCCGCTTTCCGATCGCCGTTGTTCGATGCACATTGCCGATGTCCGATCCCGTTGTCAACGCCAACTTCCCGCGCCCCTCATGTCCGCGTCCCGTACCAGCAACCTTCCTCTCCCTCTCGACGACCCTCCTCCTCCTCCCACCGTTATGCGGCTACCCAATAGCTACGAAATACGCTGGATTCCGCGCGCTCTTCTCCGCGCTCGCTGCGACCACGTTCTTTGTGTCGTTCCTCGCGTTCGTGTTCGCCGTCGGGTTGTGGGGGTCTGCGGCGGCGAAGTTTCAGGAAGAGGGGATGGGGGTTAGGTTTGGGCCGTTGGTGAGTACTAGTCGTCGTTTGTTGCCAAGAGTTTGCGGAGAGGAGGGGATATGGTTTCATTCGTTCCTTCCTTTTGTTCCACGCCTTTTTTTTGTTGTATGGGAACGAACCTCACGTATTCTTTATTTTCTCGTGTTGACATCGACGCAATCGACGGACGAAACGAATTTCGTCGTCTCCTCTTCTCTGGACTCGGCCCCGACCTTGGTTCCCCCCCGAACGGGTCTTGTCCGTAGGTGTGGATGTCGCTTGTTGAGAGCGTGACGATGGGGCTCGTCAGTCTCAGCGCGGGTTGTGTAGAGTGGGCAGCGTTATCATGCCAGCGTCGGCGGAGTGACGCGCAAGCGTGATGCATCAAGAGCTCGCGGTCTTTCTAGTCTGGCAAATCTGGATGTGTATGGACGGTTCTCGGACGATGAGAATAGATGTAGACGTACGTTATCGTGGCGATGGTTTTTCTCAGGGAAACGGAGTGCTGTGGTCTGCCTGTGCGTTTTATTTCACGCCATGCAGACTAGTGTTGGTGAAGGCAGTGGGCTGAAAACAAAACTTTGGCTAATTACGGGACGTGATGGAGCGGCGAAGCCGATGGCAAATGATGAAACGTGAGATTTCGAAGGGCGAACAACGGAATCGTAGCATAGTATTGGACGGGGCACGAGGCTAAGTGGATGCAGACGGTGAGACGAGATTAACCGAAACCACTGTAATGGGCCAACCATAATAATCTGTCAACTCTGCTTAGTAACTACTATTTCTTGAATTTCTGCACTAATGCATGCGCAGGTGCGTTCAGTCTGCTTGGCGTTTATCATACAAGTTGAAGCGGCTTGGAAGCGAGATGGTCTGAGTTTGATCGTATCGATCAATCGGTGATGGCAAATTCAAGTCGAACAGCGATCAAATGCTCTGCACTAAGTTACCCACTGACACCGCACCTAACAGTCCTTCCCGGTCTCGGTATCTTCAGAAGTCTCCATGGGCACCCCAAACGCCCATATACAACCGATATATCACGCAATGTGGCGAACATGGTGCTATCACCCAGAACCAATAACGTGAATCGATGGACACCGTCTCATAAATACACCCATGCTCCCTTTCGTCAACGATTGCGGCCCTTCTACCTTCTTCCTTCCTATTGAACTTGTCCCTTGAAACCCGGATATCAAAATCATGTCTTCTCCTCTGCAGGCAGAAGCCCAGTCAATCCAGATATATGACTATGTATCCCGTATGTCTCTCCTACTCTCAGGGGATCCGACCATCACAACAATCTCACAGTTGCTATCTTCACTGTTATGGTACATGATTATGGCGAGTTTTGTATTTGTATTAATTTTTAATACAATGATGTCCTCAATTTTGATTCTTAGTCATTACATTTTCGAAAGAGGTAGTATGGATACTTGCATATTCTGCCGCAATGCTACTCGCTAACATGATTTTCATCACATGTAGGTGGAATACATCTGGGTAAGAGGAGTCACATCTACCAGTATGTCGTATACCCTGAGATCATCCTAGAACAAGCGTTGGACCTGGGTGTCCACTTTATTCATTCTTGTGCGTATTACTCCGCCAGTGCATCATCACCTGAGCAGGCTCAGTATTTTTCCTTGTAGATCCGTTATGCTGGCCTCTTTTCTATATTGTGAGTTTGTTGTATAGTAGTAATCGGGAAGCTTCATACTAACTGAAAATAAACTGTAAGATCATATTGCTTCGGTATGTGTGGCATTGAAGATTTGAGATTGCTTAGAATTGTGACCCTGCATTAAGTTATTACGAGCTTCATGGGTAGTGGCCCCACTGGCACAAAGGTATCGTTTCTTCTTGCTGACGCAAATGACCATTGAAATTGACTGTATGTGTCCTTATAGAAGTAAATACTCCATCCATCCTTTCCGCATCTTGGAAACATAGCTGACATTTATTCAATAGTTGTATGCAGACCCATTCGAAGATATACTGCTCCTTGATCATTGACGTCTTCAAGGCAATACGACGGAGCTTCTACATCATTGGGCATATGCTTTCTTTCTCGGTGCAGCCGATGGTATGTTTCTGCGTTGTCCAAAGAGGCTGACTAAAGTGATGACCGCAGCGGTAATGATCCTCCGCACATGGGCAATATACAGTCGATCCAGGGTGATCCTCGCCATGCTTCTTACATTATATATCGTGGAGATGGTATTCATCATCCTCGCATATGGCCTTGAAAGCGATACCAATGATTATTCATGTTTGTGGATACTCGCTGCATACAGTGAATGCTATACTGATCAGCCATCTTTCCACTTACATAAAACCCCACAGTGCAAGCATTCCAGATATTGGAATTT